>BQNB010037043.1:0-49717 GCA_026074375.1 Tanacetum coccineum | reverse complement strand
GGATAACTTTTGACATAGTTAGAATATATATGAAATAGACAATTACAAATCATACAACATATCATAGTTAGCAATCTGTAACCATCAAGAACATTTTCAACAAAGTTGTTATTCTGTTAAATCATTATTCTTCTTAGTACTTGTGTTAAGATTCCGCATTAACATATTGTATTCAAGTCATTGTTTCTACATAGTCTGTTGTATTTATACATCCAGGCTATCATCCTTTATAGGCTGCAAAGATCCATTCAGTAAAAGGAACCACAGCAACCGAATCTCGATGAATGACAAAGCCATATTCGTCCATATCTGCTATTTATCACTAATATTTAAATGCAGGTATAAATGACAGTGTTGCAGCCTCATTCTAGTAGAGTCTGATTCATTACCACATGCTCATGCTCAAACTACAAAGACATACTATAAGCATCAAGATTCAAGAATCAAGAAAGCTCAAGAATTAAAGACAAAGACTTCCACAAACTTTGATATTAAAGATAACTCCTTAGAAACCAAGCTTCAGGGGAGATTATTAGAGAGCTTTCAAGAAGATGAAAAGTATAAGCATGCTGGTCAAGACACAAGATCGCAAGATGGAAAAGATGATCAAGACTGAAGGATAAAGATTTAAAGATCTTGGACGTAAAGACGAAGTCGAAAGACAATGACAAAGGCTAAAGATCAAAGATCACAAAGCATGAAGGAACAAGCCTACAACATAATAAAGACCAAAGACTCAAGAACTAAACGACAAAGCAATCTCAAGAAGTTCAAGGAAGAAAGATTCAAGATCTTACCTCAAGAATTTGAAGACCACACACTAGGGGAGATTGTTAGCCTCAAAGATGTCTGTGAACATGGAAGCTCAAAATCTGCAGGAACCTCGCTTCGAAGAAGATTGTTGACCTCAAGATAATGAGTCTAACATGAAAGCTTAGAATCTCTTAGAAACTAAGCTTAGGGGGAGATTGTTAGCCTCAAATTATATTATCAATCTCGGTCGTTATCTCATGTATGTTGTAATAGGCTAGAAGGGTAAACGCGCTCATTTATGTAATCTAATCGGTTATGTGTTATGGGCTAAAGCCCAAGTAATCCCAAGTAATCCTGAGCCCTGCCCATAGAAAGCCCATAGGCATGTAAGCCTCATGGTGTAAGTATTAATACCCCTCTCCAAGTGTGGAGAGGGTGTTGGTTCATTTGTATTTTCTCTCATTTTACAAGAAATCAACCACTCTTTTTCTTCTCTCTGCTTTCTCTCTCTATCCTCTCTCTAAATTTTCTTATCATTCTTCTCATCTTTATTTCTTGTTTCAATGGTGAAGTGAAAGTGATAATCTTGGTTCTTACACAGGTTTTAATCAATTAAAGTTCTATTATCCCTTTAATCTTTCAATATGTCTATGTATTGTCTGATTAATTTATGTTCTTTACCTTCTTATAACATGCTAGGCTAGATCCATTAGTATTTACTTATGATTGCATGAAACTTAGATTATAGATCCTTTTAATGTTGCTTATTGTGATGGATTTGCGCGCTAGGCTTTAGAAAACTAGCCATAAGATATTAAATTGGCATAAACATCTAAGGAAACGCGAGTGTGTAGAAAGGATACCATCGGTAACAGTCTTCATACTACCTTACCCCTAATATGGTTGATCCCTCTTAAGATATTCCAATTGCATTTAATATACTCTTAGGGTCCTTGTAATAGTCTTCATACTATCTTACTTGTGCGTTGCCTTAAAGGAATATTAAATAGATGGCGGGTTTGTGTAATTCGTTCATGACTTAGGAAATACTTACATAAATCATCACAAGTGTGACAAAGCAATATGATTTGGAGAAGCAATCTGAGAAGTAATGCATGATTAAGTAAATATGTTCATTTATTATATAAGTTATCACCAAAGTAGTTTAGATTTATTTTATTATTATTAGTTTAATTAGTAAAAACAAACCAACCTCTCAAACCATGATATTTACTTGCTTTCATAAAAACATAAAAATACAAAAAGAATCTTCTCTCAACCCCGTAGACCTTTGTTAGATTCTGTTTGAGCCTTCCTAACCTATTCTCCTAGAGAACGATTACAACCCCCGAGTCTTGCCTACACTACATTGCAACGATTAGGTGCACTGCTTATGGAGTTGTAAAACTTCTTGTTGAAGTCTAACGACAAACGCATCAAGTTTTTGGTGCCGCTGCATGGGGAATAGTTATGTTTTGACCATTTTTTAACTTAGGTCTACTTGCTTGATTCCTATCACGTAAGATTTTATTTTAGATATATTAGCTTTCTTGTAGTCTATCTTTTCTTTGTGCTCTTGTTTGTAAATTCTTATTGACTCTTCCGCCCTTCGCCATGGAGAACACGAATCCACCACTGACCAATAACCCACATGTGTTACCAACTACGCTTCGTGCAAAGGTTGTTCAAGAGCTCAACGAGCTACAGGCAATCTCGACCTACATCGATTCTCGCCTAGAGAACATTGACCAATTCCTTAATGGTTTCACACAACAACCTAATGAAATTGATGTTGATGACCTTGAGCCCGATGATGAATCGGTAGATACACCACTTGTTTCTCCTTTTCTAGATTCGGATGATGATTCTGATGATGGTGAGGTCCTAAATGGGCTAGAAGAATATGGTAATGCAGGACAATTATGCCGCCAAAGGGCAATTAATAGTTTCGATGGGGATGACTTGGCATTCTAATGTATGATCGGATTTAGGAAGTTTGTCGCCAACTTTGACCCCTTTTTACCAATGAACATTGTTACGCGTAAAGCCTACAATACTATAATGGTAGAAGGATTAGAAAGTACAGGGAAGAACTTTGTTGCCATTGTTAGGGATGTCTATGTGTCTGTAGGGAGATTCACTTACAGCACTATTAGGAATCCAAAAAAGGATCGGTCACTCCACGTATTTACTTAGTTAGCTCGTAGTCTATAATATGTAAGAGTTAGGAAGCTAACCGGCCGACTTATAGAAAGCCCAAGGAAAGCCTGGTCTAGCCCATTCCTTGTCATTATTTAAACCCTCTCCACACATGGAGAGGGTTTTGGTTAGTTCATTTTTACACATAGTTTATATGTGTTTTGTATGTTCTCTCCATTCATTCTCTTTCTAGCTTTCTCTCTCTAAGATATTGTATGTGTGAAGTATTATAGAAACCTACAAGTGGTATCAAAATCTACAGGTGGATCTAATTGGAGTTTATATGATTTTTGTAGTATTCACATTTTACTGATGCAGAATGGTATAGCCATACATATGCTGACAGAGAAGAAATACCCTCTAAGTCAAGAGATGAGTTCCAATATGTTGAAAAAGAAATTGGAGGTTGATCATGAGAGTTCACAGGCTTTTGAACTTCTAAGGTTTATAAGATCTCAAGTGCAGAAGTAGAAGAAATGTTTGAAAGAATCATCAGCAAAGGAAGAAGACTAGAAGATTTAATTCATAAGAAACTTAATGATTTGAAGGACAATCACAAGTTTAGGGGAGGATTGTTAGGAATAAATCTTCAAAAGAGTTAATACTGCCAAGGTATAACTAACAGTACTAATGGAGTTAGTACTGCCAGTACATACTTAGTACTACCAGTGTTAGTTAATACTGCTAGGAGAAAGAGTTAATATTGCTGATGGTCAAAGCTGCAGACTTGGAGATAAGTATGCATGGAGATAATCATAGGATGTTTGTAACTGATCCTAAAAGATAGGTATTTATCTTGTAAATGACTCCTTGTGTTCTATAAAAGGAGATCCTAGGTTTAGGATATTCATATACTTTTATATACTTAGACGAATACTTTTAGAGAAAGATTATGATAGCTTCAAGGTTGTAACCCTAGTACTACAAGAGTACTTGTATTATTATTCTAATAATATTAAAGCAGTTTGTTATTACTTCATTGTTCATTGTTTGTTTGGTTATTACTGTTCCATTGATAAACATCTCTAGAGTATCAAAGTGTAGATTCCGCATACACTTTGGTATACATACAAAGTCTCAATCTTTGTTATTTTAGATTCTTCCAAGGTAACAAACACTTTACTACGTAAAGAATCGATCAAGGCGTGGGATCAACACTCTTTAAAAAGCTTAACATCGGATTATTAGAAGACACCGACCATATCTTTGGATTGGTTGACAAAACCAAATCCTACCCCATTAGGATTGTTAAAGACGTAGAAGTCCACATAGGAAAACTAAAACTACTAAATGATTTCTACGTACTCGATATGAAAAAATACCCCGAGACCCCTTTGCTTGTAGGAAGAGGAATCCTAGCTACCGCCAACGCAGTTATAGATTGTAGGATGGCTAAAATAGCGGTAGGAGAAGGAATCACTAGGCTAATATTCGGTGTAAAAGGAGTTGACTTAGGTGAGGAGGAGGTACCTTATTGGACCACACTTAGAAAAAGGGAATCCTATAAACCCCGACCTAGATCGAATGAAATAGGCGCAAAACCCCCTTACTATACTAGGAAAGACTTCTTAGACTGCCATTTGCCTGGAGAATGGGAAATTTCTAGAGATGTCGAGCTTAATCCTTTTAAGGATACCCTAGTGTTTAGGAGAATGGTTGAGTTTCTAGGAGCCATACCCATTAACCTCAAGTGTAACATGTGGGAATCTGAGGACCTAATTAAAAACCTAATTAACTGGGGCAAACCACCCAAAAACGAAGATGGAGCATGGCATGCCAAGATTAGATTGATCAACCCCGATGAAGAGGATTTTACCAAAACCCTTCAATCAATTCCTACTACTAGGAACTCTTTGAAAGAGAAAGTCCAAGAGAGATCGTCGACTTAGACCACTTCTAAGACACTTGCCGTGTGACTTCGAGTCTAGCTACAAGACTCGTTAATAAAGAAAAGCGCTTCTTGGGAGGCAACCCAATTTACTTTTCCTGCAATTAGGAGTTTCATGTATGTTTTATTCTTTACCATTTCTTTTATTATGTTTGAATTATCTTGTAATCATGCTTTGTATTGTCTTTAACCTCGTCTTAATTTCAATCAAAGGTAGTTTGCAAACAATAAGTGTAGGGGAATTTATCCGGCTTTTGAGCCAGATTCAAACATGTTAAATAAATTATTTAGATTAATTCGCCTCCGTTTCGAGTCATATGATTGAATTATTAAATCTCAGGTTTTATGCAGCAATTTGTACAGGAATTAACTTATGGAATCAAGTGCAAGAAATTTTTCATCAAAAACAAAAATTTCGTTTTCATAGACTGTGGAGACGGATTCACGATTAACACGCGACGCCGTCACCACGACACCTGTGACGGGGTTACACACGCCCTGACGGCATCAAACGCTCAGGTTCAGAAAACTTAAAGTTTTTAATTATTTTTGAAAATAAATCTTGCACAGCATTTAATATATGTATTCTTTTGTTATAAACCTGCAAAAACTTAATGAGTTTAACAATTCTCTCATCCTATCTATCGATTCAAACCTTAAATTCATATTGTATATTGGTAAATCGCACATTTTATGCTTGGTATAGTTGTCTTTGTCGTTGATTACAGGTTATATTTGATGAGAAGAAGCTTGGAAGTTCTTAGGAAGTTTCATTGGATGATTCTCGGAGGACGATTTAACCAGTTATTGCATGTTTCTTCTCCATAATTGAGTAAACCAGAGGAGTACTAGTTTACTTTCCTTGTTTTCTTTTCCCTTTATTTGTTTTAATGGGTACTTCTAGAGAACATTAGGGACAATGTTTAACTTAAGTGTAGGGGAAAATAAGCCTTAGAAACTATTCTTTCATTTGTTATTTGCTTTGTCCTTAAAATGATGGGTAATATATCAAAACATAGCATAAGAGGTAAGTTTTACCCAAATTTAAATTTTTTTATGACACATATCGAAGAAAACCGAGTATTGATAGCGTCTCATGGATAGGAATTTATATGACTAGCACAATAACCCTCAGAATTCCACCCAAAAAATATGAGGTACGCCCTTAGATCTTTAGGAATTCGGGTACCCATCGTTGGTAACCCAAGATGATTTTATCTTTACTGGTTCTAGTTAAGGTTGATCTGCAGGCGTGCATGTCTATTTCGTCGTTACGGCCATGCATGCATTGCCTTGTCGCCTTTTCTGGAATGTCTGGTGTTAATAAAATTCATATGAGTGTACCGGTAACATATTAAATTCTAGAACTTGTTTTTGTGATACATCCCGAGACCGCATAGTAAGTATTAGGATTTTCTTGATAAGAGGCAATAGGATTAACCCATGTTTTAAACCTGTAATTATTATGATGGTCACACCGATCATATAATTATCCCACACCCTTGCCATGCACTCATCATTAGTGCAGGATACCCCTAGTACAACCCTCTGAGCCTATCCTTTTTTACGATTCTCGTAATTTTTTGGTTAAGCCGGACTATTAATGAAGAGCATTGTCACCCTAAAACCAATCGTTGCACCCAAAAAGCCTTAGCCTACACCTTATATACTCATTTTTAGTACATTATTGTGTTTAAACCCAAGTTAATAATTGAGTACACGATTGCTAAGTCCTTATCCTTATAAATACTGTTTTGGGACAATTGGGATTCATGGTAGTATTTATTTCGCGGAAGATTAGGGAAGAAAAGTTAAGTCAATACCCCCATATATTTGTTAGATGATCTCTATGTTATTTTGATCCACCTCAAATTGGGTTATTAGTTAGATTGTATATATCGAGCATGTAAAACCTCAACTGTATGGGTATGTATTATAAACCCCATGTGATGTATTATGTTATTCAAAAAAAATTAAGAAAAGAAAAAGAAAGAAATTGATGTAGAGTTGTGTAGAGTTTGTATATCTTCGTCCGAGTCTTGGCTTAGCAACCAAATTAGCGTGTATTAGTATAAATAATTAGCCAACCCTTCTACCCAAAATTCACCCAAAGTCAACACCCAAATGTATCCCATCCGTTTCCATTTCCATTAAATGTTATCTTACACCTACACCCGCAAATGGAATTCTTACAAATGAACCAACACCCTCTCCTTCCTTGGAGAGGGGTATTTATAGTTAAGACTAAAACGCTTGCATGCCTTTAGTAATTCTACGGGCCGGGCTTGGGTTTACTTGGGCTTTCGCCCGATACACGTGACCGATTAGATTACAAATAAGAGTTCGTTTACCCGTCTAGCCTAATACAACATATATTAATTTAGTGACCGAGACCTAATATAATTATGAACGAACTTCCATTGTTCGACTCAATATTTTGAGGCTAATAATCTCCCTCGAAGTGAGTTCATTGTGACACACTCACATCGAGAGATCATGAGAAGCTATAGTCTTTAAGCTCTTGTGAACTTTGTCTCTGTCTACATTGTAGGCTTGTTCCTTCATGCTTTATGATCTTTGATATTGAGCCTTTGTCATTGTCTTTAGACTTTGTCTTTTCCGTCCAAGATCTTTAAATCTTTATCCTTCCGTCTTGATCGTCTTTGCCACCTTGCGATCTTGTGTCTTGACCAACATACTCATACTTTGCATCATCTTAAAATCTTGCTAACAATCTCCCTTGATAGACTTGATATCCTTTGAAGGAAGATCATGTATATTCAGAGTTTGTTCGGAGTCTTTGTTTTTAATTCTTGAGTCTTTCAAGATTATAATGCTTGGATGCTTATGGTATGTCGTTGTAGTTTGAGCATGAGCATGTGTAATGAATCCGACTTCAGCGGAATAATGTTCACATCTCCATCTTTTTGTATCCTGAACTAAAACAGTTAGCAATAAAGCGGGTTTAAGCGAATATGGCTTTGTCATTCGTCCGGAATTTAGTTAGATTAACCTCACGTTTCCTGTTAGGACTGTTTTCAGTATAAATATTATACCTGTGATCAGGTATATTTCAAAGAATCTCCTTGACAGGGTTTTCCACCAGCTCAAAGTGTAGGTCTTCTCTAACAACAAATGTATTAGATTTGCCATGCTTGCTGTTCTCATTGAACCGGAACGTCTCAAAGCAGACAACACGGTAAGAAAGTGAATAGATAGTTACATCTTTCTGATTATGTCGTTAATTCATTTACTAGACCTTTATCGATACCATATTGAACACAAGCTTTGATTCATATAGAATCTCGCAGGTCACCTAACCGCAAAGTGCGTTTGAATTGATGACCACTGGAAGATTTCCATTCGCTATTGAGAATACTAAAGGGTAACCTCAGAATGTTCTGCAGAAACACAAGCATAAAGCGTAGCACTCTGTTAAGATCTTGTGAACTTAATGATGTTCACAAGTTGTCTCATTGAATTGTCGTAAATGAGATTTATTTGATGATCTCTTTGCTCTAGACTCGATTAGTGGCAATTTTGGGTTTTTTAGAATCGGAAGCTGGAGCAGACTGCCACCCTATTCAATATTAACTAACCAGATTGAGAAAGTCAATAGTAGTCGATGTATCTCCGCGACAAATGAGACAAGTTTTCTTTTGAGAGAAACTTCGAAAGGATGGAAGGTTGTGCATTGCATCACTGGGTCCATGATGTCGTCTTCAATGTCAGCAATCAACATTGTGATTCTGACAGCATATGTATTAACCCGGTTTCTGCCTAAGTTGTGTGGAGGGCTTCTTTCTTTTCACCCTTTATCCATACATTTCTTTTTCATTCTTCAACCCCTTCAATGCTTACCAAGACGTCATTACTAACACCTTGTTGTGATTGTTCCAGTGTTAGCTCAATCTTAGTCGGCATTCTTTCCTTATACACATTCATCTCCAATCATACCTAAGGACTGCTATTTCTAACTATGAATGTCCCTTCGGGTAGATCCCTCTCCGGTTTTGGGTTAGATCATAGGACAAATACCTAACCTTACCACCTTATGACTTCAGAATCGTCGTGAAATAAGATGTTGTAGGGTATGAGATCGAACCATGAAACCATTTCTGAATAGCACTTTGAGTCTTTTAGATCACATTTTAATTACATTTCTCCCCTTATTTTAAATTCTAAGTCACTTAGATTTTGAAATACTGTGTGATTAAAATTTGTCTTGAAAAGCCATGGGTGGGAAAAATGTTGAAGCTTATCATGAAATTATTATGGAAACTTTGTTATCTTGCTTCGTCCCCCTCAATTTACATATGTTTGACACCTAAAAACAATGATACCAAGTTGTAAAATGAATATAAAATTAAGGTTGAACACTTAGTCATCTTATAACTATCATTCTAATTGAATTGTCATTATTATCTTGTTGTTATTAAGAGACTTTTTGGGAATGGTTTGAATACATAAGAATGGTCGTGAGATGATTTACGCCACTACATTAAATGTTGACTTTCGAAAACCTCCCCCCTTGAAAGATGGAGTGTTGAACACACAATTTTGAAAAGTTTATGATCTTAGTGAGAAATTCTTGAAAAATTGTGTTCAACATTTTTGGAAAAACACATGTTATGAAGACTTTCCACTTCCATCCTAAGGGTAATCGCACATATGCGTACGACTATCCTTTTTCTTAAGCTAAAACTTTAAAATGTCTTGTAAGAAACAGCTCAAGACCGAAAAAGTTGAATTTCTTTTCTCGTTGTTAGTATAAGTTATCTTTATGGATAAACTTTTCCTTATTTGAAGTCCGGGTTTTAACTACTGATATTTGCAAATAAGCTATCAAAAAAATTAGAAATGACTTGTTTTAAAAGCAATTGAAATCTCCTGTTCGACCCATCTTCGATATTCATTACACGACTGTGTCCGATATTAATCAACATTTCTAGGTATGTAAATGTTTATCGATTCCAAGATACAATGTCAGAAGAATATAATATTTTTTTTGAAACGAATAAGAGTTAAGAAAAATTTTCTGATTTTTGATTTTTGTATTGTTTTTGAAGTATTTATATAGTTTTATTTTTCATTTTTGAAATTTTATAATTTTTGTATTTTTCATTTGAAATTTTTATATTTTTGTATTTTTTCTTTTTTTTCAAAAAATGTACATGTTGATGTTTGATGAGGTATCAAGCGCAGATTCTTTTGCAAACCATCCGAGTTCTGCTGGAGTCCAAAAAAAAAACCCATCTCATACCAATTTGCCTGACAGATAACCCTGGGAAACCTATCTTCTTGCGAAAGGCGTTAAAGTGAACATTCAGCCATTTAGATCATTATGACAAAGATAATTCCATGATAACCAATTTTCAACCTGTTCCCTTTTGAAGAGATACCGAGTATGGATAAGCTTGTACAGGATTGCTGCATCGGGTTGTTTGATATTGCTATGGCTGATTGAGAGTCGCAATAACAACGGTAATTTTGTTGTATGTTGAAGCCATAATCTAAGGTTTGTGTCCGCATACCACATTAGCTTGTAGCACAAACTTCGCAGATAACGCCACGATATTCATCACCTCTGCGAGACATAGCATTACAGTTTTGCTTCTATGACATCCAGCTACTACCTTATCACATAGAACTGTATTCCCCCAGAATGCTTTTACGAGTATCAAGCATCCTGGCAATGATTCGGCATCTAAAAAATCTAGTTATTCAAAGCCAAGAACCCTCGATACCAGAGTACCCCCAAGTGAACGGAACCCTCTAAGTATCAAAAGATCCTTTTATAACCTCTTTTGAGGTGTTTCAGTCGGTCTTGCTTGATATCTTGCACAATAACATACAGCTTGCACTAAGACTGGTCTACTAGATGTCAGATACTAAGTGACCCGAATTTTGCTACGGTATTCCAGTTTGGTCCTACTGGTTTCACCACTCAAGTCCTGCATCCTAATTTAGGTTTTGTAGCCATTGGTGTACCAAATGCCTTTAGTCCTTTTTCCATACCATGTTTTTTTAGAATCTCTAACAAGTATATTTGCCTGATTGTAAAAATACCTGCGTGGGGAGTGGTAGGGATCTGAAGTACTAAAAAAGATATTATTTCCCCCCCATTAAGGACCGCTCAAATCTACCAGTGCATTAATTTTTCAAAACGTTTTGAAAATGTTATGGTTTGTGGAAACCAAAAATAATGGTCCATCAACGTAAATCAGCACAAGTAGAGATGTCCTCCCAGTATTTTTATTCGTGAATAGGGTCCGGGTCACAATGATACCTTTAGAAAACCCTTTGGAAATCAGAATTTTGAGATTTTTATCATACAGGCTCTCAGACTTGTTTCATCCATATAGAGCTTTCCATAAACGTAAACTTTGACAGGGATGATCAGGATCAACGAATCCATCTGGTTGTGCCAACATAAAAACCTCCACCTTCAATGGACCATTAAGAAAAGCCTGTTTCACGTCCATACTGATAAAATTGGAAAAGACTTGTGCAGAAAATGACAAAAATCCTGACAGCCTCCAATACGCAAACAGGAGCAACTGATTTCGAAATTCAATACCCACTTCCTGAGCCATAACTCCTTTGCTACAAGTCGTGCTTTGTTGCGAATTACAGTTTGGTCTCACATCCTTTTTGTTTTTCCATAACCACTTTAGCTGATTACTGTTTCTTTGCCCAAAAGGTTTGTTCAACTAGTTCCCCAGACTTGTAGTCTGTCAAACCAGAATGAAGTTCATCCTACACTGCTTCTAACCATGCAGAAGCAACCATTGCTTCTTTAATGTTTTTTTTTTTTTTTCGGTCAACAATACACATAAGAGTTCGAACATACACATGTTCAGGATTTGTTGTAAGTTTGTCGTCTTGTTTGCACTGGCTTGGATGGATTTCCATGACTTAATTTACGAGTTGACTTTTTGTCATCGGTATTCTGAATGTTGAGGTTGAGATTAAAGGTATGCCACATTTTGAATAACCAATATTGGCGGTGAGAAGACTCAACAATTTCTTGTACCGGTGTACAGAAAGGATTGGTAAATTCTGCTTGATTATCGTTGTTTTCCTCAGCATGAACATTTGTTTGAGTTGTCGGTTCTGATGTAGGGTGAATATTCGTTGAAGGGTGTGTGTCTTGTGGAGCAGAATTATCGGTGGGAGAAGATGACTTGTTGACACGAGAAGTACCATCATTGAAAAATTCATCATACAAAGGACCGAAAAGAAGATCCAACTCCTGTTGTGATGGAACTGTTGTATCTACTGAAGGATAAACATTTTATAGTTCTGGTGCGGGGTCAGGGTTCTCATAATCTGACGTCGTTTGTCGTTGGGGAACGAGGCCTGAAGTGTCATTAGCAACAGACGTCTCTGACATCTCTTTGATCTCATCAAATCTGAGATGGATGGATTCAACTATCAACCTTGTTATCTTGTTGTAGACACGATATCCCTTTGACTGAGTCGAGTAACCCACCAAAATGCACGGATCCCCTTTTTCTTTCATCTTATCCAATTTCTCACCATCTCTGGTTAGGTAACAAGTGCAACCAAAGATGTGAAGGTGTTTAATTGAGGGTTTTCTGTCATTAATGATGTGATATGCCATTTTCTCATTAGTTGGGATGATTATTGATCTGTTTTGAGTATAGCATGTGGTTGCAATTGCTTTAGCCCAGAAGAATAAAGGAAGTTTAGAAGCCGAAATCATCGTTCGAGCAGCCTCAACGAGAGTGTGGTTTCGTCTTTCGACAACACCGTTCTGTTCTGGTGTTTGAGGAGTAGAAGTTTGATGCTCAATTCCTTCTTCTTTAAAGAATGCATTTAAGTGTCCTGTTTAAGAACTCATGCCTGTCTCTGTGCGAAAAGCTAAATTACTGTGGCGTGAAGATATCTTTTGATCACGTGAGAAAGTCTTTCAAAACTTCTGGTGTTTCATCTTAGAAAACGTAGAAAGAGAGTCCAAGTGTATCTGGAGTAGTCATCAATAATTACCAGAATATATTTCTTCCCATTTATGCTTAAACCCGCATTGGACCACATAAGTCTATATGAAGTAAATTTAACTGTCCTTTCGAACTTGGAACAGTCTTTGTCTTGAATGAACTTCTTTTTGCTTTACTCACTTCACAAGAGGACGATAGTATTCATGACATACTTCGTTTTTGGTAAACCAATCACAACATCTTCTTTGAAAAATAAAGTTGATGTAGTCAAGTTTGAGATTAAAAGTCTCCGATGCCATAACCATGCCTTGAGTTGGTGATAGCTTTAGCCATGAACAGATTGGAGTTGATGAAGTTGTTTCTTTGAAGAGAATTATATGAGATCAGTTCCACGATTACCGGTTTAGTAATATACGTTTCCCCTGAAGATCTCAAACAAAACATGTAGATTTTTCGTAATGCAACATCCAAAACCTACATCACAGAATTGAACCAACCGAGAAAAGATTGTGAATGAGACCTTCGAGTAGTAAACCACTTTTGATCGTGAATTTATTTCCTTGAACCAAATCTCCATAACAAGAATTGGAGCAAAATTGATCATTGCCAAAAACGAACGGTTAATTAGTAAAACGGTTAATGAAATTAGATGGTTGAAATATATATTAAATTTAGAAATATAATTAAAAAGTTACATTAATAACTTTAAAAATACTTCTTTTATTGTATAATATAAGTTAAATGTCATTTACGAAATTTTAGTATTTACGATTATACATTACACAAAAAAAAAACTAATCCCTACTAAAGCTCAGTTACTCGCCCTTAAAATACCTCTATCAAACTTAAAACTCCCCACCATGTACCATCGACTATAAAATTAATAAACATCACTTAAAAACATAACACATATACCCCCCCCAAACCCAAAACAACACAAACAACTTACCCCCACACTAACCTATCACACCCCAAATACGTCATTCAATAACAACACACACCACCACAGACAACCCATTACCAGAACACTACCCCACGAAACGATCTTACCCAATAACTCACAACAAAAAACCATCATACAACACATAAAAATACCATAAAAACGACCTCACCACACCCTGCTTAAAAACCCAACAACCATACCACCCCAAGAAAGCAACAACCCCCCTACTACCCATACCCCCTAACAAACCCAAGCATTCAAACGACAAACACTATCACCACAACAAATTAACAAAACCACAACCCACAGAAAATTATATAAGACAAAAACCAAACCACTACCCAACAACCCCCCACACCCACAAACAACCCACCCAACCGACGCAACTAACCGACCCACAACCAATACACAACCAACCAAACCCTCTCCTTTTTGTTTTCCCATAACCACTTTAGCTTGATTACGTTCTTGCTAAAAGGTTTGTCAACGAGCTCCCAGACTTGTAGTCTGTCAAACTAATGAAGTTCTTCCTGCATTTCTTCTATCCATGCATAATCAGCCATTACGTCCTTAATGTTTTTCGGTTCAACAATACTCATAATGAGTGCGAACATACACATTTCAGGATCTATCGCAAGTTGTCGTCTTGTTTGCACTGGCTTAGATGGATTGCCATGAACTTGAGTTAACGGGTGATCTTTTGTCCATCTGTATTCGGAATCTTGAGGTTGATTGAAGGTATGCATATTTGAAGTACCAATATTGCGTGAAGAAGACTCAGCATTTTCTTGTACCAGTGTACAAAAAGGATTGGTAAATTCTGCTTGATTATCATTGTTTTCCTCAGCATGAACATTTGTTGAAGTTGTCGGTTCTGATGTAGGTTGAATATGCGTTAAATGTAGTGTGTCTTTTTGAATAGAATTGTCGATGGGAGAAGAAGACTTGTTGACACGAGAAGTACCATCATTGAAAAATTCATCATACAAAGGACCGAAAAGAAGATCCAACTCCTGTTGTGATGGAACTATTGTATCCGCTGAAGGAGAAACATTTTGTAGTTCTAGTGCGGGGTTAGGGTTATCATAATATGATGCCTTTTGTCATTAGGGAACGAGGTTTGAAGTGTCATTAGCAACAGATGTCTTAGACATCTCTTTGATCTCATCAAATATGAGAAGTATGGATTCAACTATCAATCTTGTTCTCTTGTTGTAGACACGATATCCCTTTGACTGAGTGGAGTATCCTACCAAAATGCACAGATCCCCTTTTTCTTTCATCTTATCCAAGTTCTCACCATCTCTGGTTAGGTAACAAGTGCAACCAAAGATGTGAAGGTGTTTAATTGAGGGTTTTCTGTCATTAATGATGTGATATGCCGTTTTCTCATGAGTTGGGATGATGATTGATCTATTTTGAGTATAGCATGCGGTTGCAATTGCTTCAGCCCAAAAGAATAAAGGAAGTTTAGAAGCTGAAAGCATCGTTCGAGCAGCCTCAACAAGAGTGCGGTTTCGTCTTTCGACAACGCCGTTCTATTCAAATGTTCGAGGTGTAGAAGTTTGATGCTCAATTCCTTCTTCTTTAAAGAATGCATTAAGTGTCTTGTTTAAGAACTCAGTGCCTCTATCAGTGCGAACAGAAATGACTAAGGCTTGAAGATTTCTTTGGATCATCGTGAGAAAGTCTTTTGAAACTTCTGGTGTTTCATCCTTGGAACGTAGAAAGAGTGTCCAAGTATATCTGGAGTGGTCATCGACAATTACCAAAATATATCTCTTTCCATTTATGCTAGAAACCTGCATTGGACCACATAAGTCCATATGAAGCAAATTTAACCGTCCTTTTGAACTTGGAACAGTCTTTGACTTGAATGAACTTCGTTTTACTTTACTCACTTCATAAGAGGAACATAGCTGATCCTTGACACACTTCAGTTTTGGTAAACCAATCACAAAATCTTTCTTGGAAAGCAAGTTGATGTAGTCGAAGTTGAGATGAGAAAGTCTTCGATGCCATAACCATGCTTGAGTTGGTGATGCTTTAGCCATGAGACAGATTGGAGTTGATGAAGTTGTTTCTTGAAGAGAAATTGTATAGAGATCAGTTCCACGATTACCGGTTAGTAAGTCGTTTCCCTGAAGATCTCTAACAAAACACGTAGATTTCTGAAATGCAACCTCCAAATCCGCATCACAGAATTGACCAACCGAGAAAAGATTATGATTGAGACCTTCGACGTAGTAAACCCTGTTGATCGTAATATTTCCTTGAACCAAATCTCCATAACCAAGAATTGGAGCAAATTGATCATTTGCAAAACAAACGGTACCCAAATATTTTTCAACAAAATTGCACAGCAGAGATAGATTGCCCGTCATATGCTTTGTTCATCCCGAGTCAACAATGAATAGGATGAGTTGTACAATCTGCAAGAGAATTAGAGGACAATGGAATACATGACAAATTGGATCCTAAAGTGTTTGTGAGTTTTAAGACATTAGTTATCCTAGATACATTATCTATGGCAAATCTAACTGTCTTAGTCACACCTTCATTCCTAAGTTTAGGTACCCACTTCCTTTTTGTCTTAGGAGCCAATGTATATGCTGATGGGCATTGTTGTGCTATCCACCATTTCCACGCCTTACTAGTTCTCTTATATAGCATCCTATAGTAACTCTTAGAATTTATGGTAGTGGATTCTGATGCAACTGTTTTCTTATGGGGTGTTGCAACAGATTTGTTCGCTTGACTTTTGGGCTTTCTAGTACTAATAGGCACTACATTAGGCTTCTTAGTTCTAGCATTCACGTCATTCAAAAACTTAGAAACACAAGCATCATGATTCGAATTAAACACACATTTTCCACAAGTAGCACAAACAGCATTAACATTCGAAGTTCTAGAATTTAAACTGTCATTACACGCAATTACAGACTTTATTTGTTTAGAAATACGAGAAATCCTAGGGTGGTCTTCTACTTCAGTCTTCTTAAACATCACTTGACTAGTGTTTGGCAGGACCTTATCTTTCATTTGATTGCTCCTAGGCTGTGGTCTGCAAACATTAGTTCTATGAGTTACTCCTATAGATGTAGACACGCGAGGATTAGTATTCCTAGAAGTCTGAGTCAATTATGGTGCTCTAGTTTGTGTTGTACTACTTGCAATTTGATACATGCCTAGTTTAATCACATTTGTGTTTCTTACAGCTTGTGTTGCTGTTTGAGGCAAATTCTGTAGAGTGACTGGTTTTGATAAACCCTCTGACTCATTAGTTTTTGAAACCGACTTTTTCTTTGCAAAATTTGTTCTCTCAAGAGAGTCTGAAAAAGGAGCCGGTTTTCCTAAAACTGATGGTTTTGGAATCCTTTGAGCATTTGGTTGTCGAACAACAGATGGTTTATCAAACTTAGTGTCCACAGATTTTCCTTTGCATTTTTCAATGAGTTTCTTTAACTCACTTATTGCAATGTTCTTGTCTTGCAGTTGAGCTTTCAAATCTTGTATTTCAAAATATTGTTCATGTTCTTTTCGAAATACATTTGACGCCTTTTCTTTGCAAACTGTGTCATTTTTCAGTTGTTCTTGACATTGTTGTAAAGCGATTTCAAGAGAAATTGAGTGTTTTTCTAATTTAGCAAAACTTCGTAAAAGCTCAGTGTAAATCTCTTTACTTACAAATTCAGTTTGTTCAGAAAGCTTTTGTGCAAGACAGTCACATTCCCTGACTTTATGAAGATATAAGCATTGTAATTCAGTGATCTCATCTAAATCAGATGAAGATTGCAAATATGAACACATAATATCATTCGACACACATTCTTGCAAAAGCATATCATACATGTTGGAAAATTCTGCCTTATCAGATTCAAGTTCATCAATTTCATCTTCAAGAGATTCAACGTACTTTAAATCTGCATGCATTTCTTGCTTAAGTTCATGAACAAATGCGAAACTATCATTCTGAGTCTTAAGGGCAAGGGGCATCAAACATGTCTTAACTAGGATTTCCATATCTTGAGCAGTTGGGTTACGAAGATGAAGACGGTCGTTTGAATGTTTTACCCACGCTTGATCGACAATTTCTTTCAGATGATTAATGTTATTCGTCATGACATTGTATGCTTGTCTACTTTTGCTTATTGATTTTGACACTGGTAAGAAATCGATGTTTTTGAAAATATTTGGTTTTGTTTTCACAAATGATTTTCTCCACATTTTCTTTCTTATTTCATTTGCCTGTGCGAACTGAATTTCATAATGCTGAGTCGGGGGTTTAAAAATTTCATAAAGACTATTTAACTTTGTGTAGTCAAAAGGTTTCACTAAGTCTTTATTCAATTTTGATCGACTCTCTTCTTCAAGAGTCAGAGTCTCTTCCCTATCGGGGACGAGTCTGTTTGCAGGATCAGATTGGTCATGTGGGATCGCATACAAACATGGTTTCTCATATTGAGCCTTTTTGAGGTACATTGGATTGGCAAAGGTAGGTCTTCCATTAAATGTAGGGCATTTGGGTGCTAACATATGAATGGTTTGGATTGATTGACTTCTTTTGTAAACAATTTTATTCAAAAACTTTAATTAGTTTTCCATTAAAATCATTTTGTCAATATCTTTTTCTTCCTTAAGCTTCAAATCCGTTATGACCTTTGTTTTCTCCTTGACAAGACCTTCATAATGTGACTTTGTTAAAAGACTCTGTTTGACTAACTCATCGTGTTTCTCTTTGACAACAGAAATTTCATAGGCTTTAACTTTTAAACCTTCTTTTATGTCAATTTCTTTTTGAGCTAATAGTCCTAGAGTTTCATTTAACTTACGTTCAAGTTTGTCATAGTCAACTGTACGATCATTAAAGGCCTTGTACCTCTCAAACTCAGTCTGTTTATTTTGAAGTGCAACTAAGCAACTATCCCGAATACTATTAGATTCCCTTAGAGTTCTACTAGTTTCCGCAAGAATAGATTTGCACTCAGTTAATTCTTGAGTCAATGTTGCATTTGCTTTCTTTAATTGCTTTTGAATCTTTTTTATTTTCATCGACATTAAGTTTCAAATTAGCAATTAAATTAGCAAGTGCAACACGTTCATCATCACATTCTACATCATTTTGGTCATCCTGAATATCATTATCACACATATCCGGTGAGTCAGGAATGACATTACTATCACCCGTTTCCACTGCACATGTGTTAGTAATGGATTCAGATTGCTCAAAATGTTATATGTCATTGGCAAACACATTATCGTCAGTATCGTATTGTACCTGTTCCAATGGCTCAGCGTCAGTTGCCATGATTCTGCTTAGCGATCCTCCTGGATATTTGCCATGTAACTGGTGTGCTTCCAAACCTCTTGTTCATTATTTCTTCATCTGTGTCTGCTCGCAGTCAGATTGTATGCTGACAAAGTTGAACACCTTTCTCGATTGATTACACTAGCATCATCTCTTTCCTTAGGTTATGTGGAGTCTTTAACCCTTTGGCTTTCTGCATTCTTACATATTCGGGTCCAAATCCTTGCAGTATAAAACACTGTTTCCCAGGACTGTTGCATCTACTTGACCATCTTATAGTTCTCTCGAGGCCCCAACAACATTTATGCCTCTGATTCCCAAACTATGCATTATGATTGTCATTTCTTGTACTTGGATTAGTATACCACATTCTTGTTTCTGGTGTTTGAGGTAAGTTCTAAGGTTGTTGTTGTGGTGCTAGATTTTATTGAAGGACTTTGCAATGAGAGGCCAACATTTTTTGCATGTCTTTGATTCCTATGCTTGTTCAGGATCACTGTCTTCTTCAGAAGCTGACTCAGATGGTGGTGTGATTGGTTTGGCTATCTCTTTGCCTTTGTATCTTGTAGTTGCATGAGATCTGGTTGGAAGTGAAGCTTTTGATGTTGGTGCATATGATTTGTGAGACTTTGATGATTGATAATAAGGGTCTTGAAGTGTTTGAGCAGTAGCAACAAGTGCTAATGGGTTAGCATTCTTGGCCATTCTTTCAGCACGGAGTTCATTAACTTCCTTTTGGTATTGTTTCAGAATGTCAAAGAGTTTGTGATATGAAACTTCATCCAACTTGTGTTGTTGCTTGACAATTGTTACAAATCTTGACCATTCTGGTTGAAGTTGTTGAAGAAATTGAACATTGACTTGCATCGTAGCAACTGTCAAATTGTTTCTGATCATTTCATTCATCATCTTGTAGAATCTTGTGTAGTAAGACTCAATTGTTTCTCCATCGTGAGAGGTGAATTGACCAAACTCCCAAAATAAGTTTGTCTTGACATCTTGAATATTGAGTGATTCACCTTGTTGTAGCCTTTCGATGGCTTCCCACATTTCTTGAGCTGTCTGACATGCATCAACAGTTGAGTATATTTCATCTCCAATTCCAGTCAATATTCAATTGATCGCTTCTTTTTTCTGATTTAAAATGAGCTTTGTTTTCAGGAGTCATATTCTAACTGTCCGACTGTCTGTTTGTTTCAGGAACTGCTGAGAATTCATCTTGTGGCAGGAACAGCTGGTGTAGTGACATTAGTTAGAGTGTAGGACCTTTAAGAATGGCACCTTCGGTAGGCATCACCATTTGGTCTTTTATAAATGTATCATAAGAACGTGATAGCAACTGTGCATATCGTTCCCATGAAGCATTGGTGGATGAATCCCTTGAACCAGCTGCCAGTTATTTCGTTATACATTTGCCTGTGGTGGGGGATGTTCTATGGAAGTTGTCATGATGAATGATTGAAGAATTATGAAGTGAAAAATGATTGAAGGATCTTAAGTAGATGTGTTGTGATTGAAGTTGTGGTAAAATGAAAAACAATAAACGTCCACGGGATTTTACAAGTCTATGATTAAAACCGAGTAAGAATTGTGTCTATTCGTAGGATTTTACAAATCATTAGAAAAATCGTGAATGTTATTTGGACACATTTTTCGCCCCCTTGAAAAATATTTACACATTTCGCTTGAAAACAGAAACTGCATATTTCGCTTGAATTTGAAACATATTTCGCTTGTAATCAATCTTGCATGTTTCGCTTGTAATTAAAACATATTCCGCTTGAGCTGTAAACTTGCATATTTCGCTTGAAGTTCAGTCTTGCATGTTTCGCTTGTAATTAAAACATATTCCGCTTGAGCTGTAAACTTGCATATTTCGCTTGAAGTTCAGTCTTGCATGTTTCGCTTGAGGTTTAACATATTCCGCTTGAGTTCGTAACAAACATAATTTCGCGTGATTTTCAACAATTTTGGACAGAGGTTCGTGTTAGGTCTATTGTAAATATTTCGATTGAGGTTCAACCTGCATACATTCGCTTATGAATGAAACATGTTTCGTTTCACAAAATACCTGCATATTCCGCTTGGCCTTATACTTACATATTCCGCTCGAACTGACTTACATATTCCGCTTGAGGTCACTTTCTTGTGAGGACCACTTTTGTCTTGTTTAGAAAACAACAAAATGTCCTTATCTTGTGAAGCTAGAAAAGGGGATCTATGTCTCCCCTTTGTTTGACCGGTTAGGACCACAAAGAAATAAGCAAATCTCAAATAAGCACCGAAATAAGCCACAAAATAAGCTTGAAATAAGCACGAAATTTTGCAAAATGAAAAACAAAGCCCTAGTTTAGTACCAATAGAGGATTTAGACCAAGTATTGCAAGGTGTAAACAAGCAAACCAAACCAATAAGCCCAAAAATTTTGAGCCGTGAGCTTATTGTCAAAAATAAGCCACGAAATTTTGAGCTTATAAGCAAAAATGAAACACAAGAAGGTGTTGAATGATTAGAGCAAGGAAAATAAGATCCAAACAAATCAATAAGCCAAATTTTTTTTGTTCTGTGAGCTTATATGATGAAATAAGCCACAAAATAAGCTTTTTGAGCTTATTAAACCACAAAACAACCACTATCTACCCGAGGCTCTTGATACCAAAATGTAAGAACCAAGAAATCACTTCACTTCATATTGATGAACAAGAAATTAAGGAAGAATATGAGAAGAATTGTAGAGAGATAAAGTGAGAGAATGGAAGTTTACTTGCAAAATGAAATGTTACAATGGCGACAACACCCTCACTTTCCTTGAGGGAGCGTGTATATGTATCAAAATAAAAGGCTTTCAGCCTTAGTTATTCTACTGGGCCAGACTCGGGATTACTGGGCTTTCGCACGTAACGTGACGGGTTAGCTTACATTTATGAGCTGTTTACGTCTAGCCTATTACATACGTTTATTAATTAATGATCGAGTCAATTTAATTAATGAACGAACTTTACATTATTCGAACTCAATATTATGAGGGCTATTTAGTGTGGGGATAGTTATATGTACGAGGTGACACTTTCATAACAATTACAGGTTTTAAACATGGGTTAATCCTACTGCCTCTTATCTAGCAAATCCTAGTTCTCACTATGTGGTCTCAGGATGCATCACAAAAACAAGTTCTAGAATTTAATACACTACCGGTACACTCATATAATTTTAAACCGATACTAATGCTCTAGAAAATGCGACAAAGACCATACGTACACATTCGTAACGACGGAATAGACACATATGACTGCATTAGAACCTTAACTTGAACAAGCTAAAGGTAAAATTATCTTGGGTATCAATGATGGATACCCGAATTCCTATAGATCTAAATGCGGACCTCGCATTTTTGGGGTGGAATTTGAGGGTTTTTGTGCAAGTCATATAAATTTCTATCCATGAGACGCTATTAATACTCGGTTTTCGTCGGTATGTGTTATAAATTTTTTAATTTTGGTTAAAATTATCGTTTATGCTATGTTTTGATATATTACCCATCATTTTAAGGACACATCAAATAGAAAATGAAAAAATAGTTTCTACGGCTTATTTCCCCCCTATACTTAAGTTTAACATTGTCCCAAATGTTCTATAGAAATACCCGTATAAACAAATAAAGGGAAAAGAAAACAAGTAAAAAAAACTAGTACTCCCCTGGTTTGATCAATAATGGAGAAGAAACATGCGATAACTCGTTAAATAGTCCTCAGGAATCGTCCAATGGAAACTTCCTAGAACTCAAGCTTTTTATCATCCCATAATATAACTATAAATCAAAGACTAAAGAAAACTACACAGCGGTAAATCGGCCATGATAGATAAAATTTATCAACGAAAATTTAGGGGTACTCTATAAACTGCATTAAATAGGATAAGAGTGATGATGTAATCATAGGTTTTTGCAAGTTTATAAAAGAATTACGAATTTTAAATGTTGTACAAATTATTTTTCAAAAATACTTGAAAAAATTTAAATTTTCCTGTAGCTGGGCAATGACACCTTCAGGATAAACCCTGACGCACGTCGCCAGCGATATAGGATAATATTTCTTTTCGTTTTTTTGAAAAACTTCCTTCGAAGCATTTTATAAGTTACTTTCCTGTATGAATTACTGCATGACAACCTGAGATTCGTCAATCAATCATACGACTAGGAATAAATGAGCGAGCTTTATATAAATTAATTTATTTCTAATGTTTAAATTTGGTCCATAAAACCGGATATTTTCCCCTACACTTATTTTATGACAAATTACTTTGATTGCCAATAAGATGAAGTTATAAAACAAAACAAAAAACATGATTACAAAAATAATGCAAACATAAATGAATTAAACGATAATGAATTAAAACATAAGGACACTCCTAAAATGAGGGAAAATTAAATATTGGGCTTTGCTCTCCCAAATATCGCTTTTATTTATTTACGAGTTTCGTAGCTAGACTCGAAGTCATTTTCCTTACGTGACTTCTCCTTATCGTTCATTTCACTTTTAACTTTTATGAGAGGGGGATGCTTATTTTTAAAGGTTTTGCTCCTATTGGTCAAACTCCATCTCCTTTTCTTGGTGAAGTTTTATCCTTTCCTCCCATTTAGGACATAGCTATCTCATGCATTATAGTAGGGGCTATAGGCTCTATATCGTTTCTTGATTTCCTTTCTCTATCTTACAGAGGGATTCAAGTATCCTATGGAAACTCATCTTACTCTTTCCAGATCTTAAAGTTATGGTTCCTTTATCAAACTTAATCACGGATTTAGCGGTAGTCAAAGAATGGTTTCATAAGATGAAGGGTCTCTTTTTCATCATCTTTTATTATCCAGGATTACAAAGTTCAACAGGTACACATATCCAGCAAAATCACCTATTGTGTCCTATTAGCATTACCATAGAGGGTTAGATATTATGAAAATAAAAAAAAAAAAGGCTAGCTAGGGAGGTCTAATGTCCATCTCAGAGGCCTTTAGGCTGATAGTTTCTGTAGGTGGAGGAGCATGACGTTCACGTTGTGGATCCTTGGTTACTAGGGCGTTCAAGTGTTTCAAAACTTATATTGTTACAGGGTATTTCAACAATTTCCTCCAATGTCCTCCTTTCCTGGTTATCTTTTTCTCTTAGGGATTGATTTCATACAGGACCCTTAGGTAACAATATAGATCTTCCGTTTCTTTTTTTCCTACTCGGGTTGCCGATGGGAGTCATTAAACAAACTAGGATTTTCTTCAAGTCACTGATTAGTTTTTCACATTGATTCTATTGCTTCAGTAATACCCTAACAAGATGGGACCATGAAAACTCCACTTCCGGCTCTTCCTCTTCATTCTTCATGACGTTTCTCCTTTATGCTTTTGGCTAGCTTGTCATCAACTTCATTTCGTCTCGTCAATTTCCTTAACATTGTGTTCTTGAGTTGATTATTGAAGAGAACGAAAAAGAAAGAGAAAGGAAATAATCAAAATTGTGTGTTTTTAAGTTTTTTAAAGAAGAAAAGAAAGGACCTGCAAGGGAAAAGGAATGAAATTTTGATAAGAAAATCTTCCGCCCACATTTGGGAGGATTACGAAAGAAATAGAACTGGACAAACTCATAATTAGATACAAAGACTAATTTACCCCAGGTAAAATTACAAAAGTTTTGTCTTCTTCCACTGATTCTATTCAATTTTGCACCTGGTTCTTATTATACAAACAATATTACTCTATTTTTCTATTTTAGGTACCATAGTCAAATAATTACCCACGATAACTTATGTTTTTTGGATTAAAACAACCAACATCACACATCAACGCTAATCAGGTCTTTTGAGTAATATATATGTTACCCAAGTATCTTTTTGTGTTATTTCTGAGAATTAGAATGGTGTTAATTGTTGGAGTTATAAGTTAAAAGCTTATTTCAAACAATACAATTTTTGTTTGCTGTTATGTAAATTGCATTATGAGTTTAATAGTGTCTCATAAAGTGAAGATCTAGCGCAGTAGAATGAAGAACATGTGAATTAAGGAGATGCAGTTTTGTTGACTTATACATATGAAAGGGCATTACTATAAATTTATCAAAACAAGGTTACACTCCTTATGTGAATTATATTTACTTCTGTCCATCTCGAGAACATATACCAAATGATTTTGGTTTCTGTCCTTTTTCTCCCCTTTTTTTCTGTCATATCTTTTCTTTTCTTTTCCTCTCATTCAAATCTAGAGAACAGAGTATAAGAGTTTTTTCTTCCTCGGATTTGCTAGGCTTCACTATGCTTTCACTGAATGCCCCGTTGTTTACTACATTTTTTCTTCCTCTACTCGAATGACGAAGATGGAATTTATGTTCTTAGTAATGGGGTGCCTAGCCTCTTCTCTAATTAATACCTTTTCTGGAGTTTGGCTGGCTGCGAGTTCCTTAAAAAGTCTGTACATTTTTGTCATTCTGTCGTTGATCTCTTCACAATGTTTGAAGATAGCATTTTTAAACCTCTCCATTCTTTTGGTGTGTGCTGCCATGTAATCTCGTACTCGATCCTCGAAAGTGGTTCCTAATGCCTAGGGCTGAGGGTATGGACCGGTACGTTCATGAAAAGTGAAAGGGTTCTGCTTTGGTGGCTCACTTTGGTTTCGCGGGCGGGGGTTTGAGGAGACTGCTTCAATGTATGCTTGAGGGACATGTGTTGAGCTTGTTCTAGGCGTTGGTCATGATCCTTTCAGCAAGAAATTAATCATGTCTTCAAGCTCAAGAAGTCTTTGGTCGGGAATTTTTGAAGTTCTTTGAGATGTAGAAATAACATTGACCGGTTTGACAAATTCTTTTTAGTCATTCCAGGCCTCATGGTCATAGAGGGAAAGGTTCTCAATGATTTCCCAAGATTGTTAGAATTCTTATCGCAGAGTTTATTGCTAGTGGCGCAGTCAATTTCGCACTTAAGATGAAATGAGACATGATCATACAAATTTTGAATTTGAGGCCAACGATCGATGCCATGATGAGGGAATTTTTGGAGTAAGTCCTTAAAACGAGTCCATGCTTCAGAAAGAGACTCTCCTGGATGTTGTTGGAAGATCAGGATGTCATTGCGGAGTTTTGCAGTCCTTCCTGGTGGAAAGAATTAAGCAAGGAAACGAGTAGTAAGATCCTCCCATGTGGAGATGGATCCTGCTGGAAGACGTTCAAGCCAATTGCTAGCTTGATCACGAAGGGAAAATTGAAATAAACGCAGGCGCGTTCTTTCCCTATTTGCAACATCAAGGTCGAGTGAGTCCACAAGTTTTAAGAAATCCTTAAGATGTTGGTTTGGATCCTCGGACCGAAGTCCGTGGAATGAGCATCCGTTTTGCACTAACCAGATGGTGTCGGATCGAAGAGGTACCACATTGTTCCCTTCGAGGAGCTCAATGGTGTTCCTATAGCCCTCGTGGCTAGGTATATGAGAGCTACAGAAACCATCATTGCCCTGAAAAGCTTGGACCAACAGAGCATGCATGTTCGCTATCTAAAGCCTGTAATATTTTTAACCCCTAAAGGAACTACCATTTTTGCTTCGATAAATATATTTTTTAAAATTATCTTAAGAAAGAGATAAGTAGAACTAGAATATGATCAAATAATTAACCCAAGTAACTTAGAATAGTCCAATTCACCATATATATCTCCAACAAGCATATCGATCACTTTATTGTTTCCCTCATGACTCATCTCCAGCAAAGCATCAAAGCTATAGCGAAATAGACATTAAAAAAGCTGTAAGTAAGACGGATATTTCGTCACTTTAATTGATATGATAATGCAAAGATAGTTTTTGTAATTATACTTAGCTAACCTCTTACACTTCGTTAAAAGCTTACCCAAACCCCAAAATGTGCCTCCACCTATACTTGTTCCACTAACTCGTTTAAATTTTCCATCTCCATCAACCTGGACGTACATAATATAAACTTAAAAAATAAAATAGAAAAAGAACCCTGATATTTACTATAACTTGATATATAATAAAAAATAAATTACGAAGTTACCTTTATCATGCTTATGCCAGATCCAATGTTAACAAGGGAGATATGGAAATAGATCATTGTGGTCAATGTGTTCATAATTCCTCTTGCCATTTACATATGTGAAAGCTTCCGATGGCACTGCCTATTCACAAAGAAGTATAAAACAATGACTTACATATCAACAAAGCGGCAAAGCGGAAGGACTATACTGAACAACACGACACAAGTATAATCTACCTTAATTGCATAGGAGCAAGTGAGAATATAAAGATATATATGATAAAAGTATACAAATTTGGCTTATGGCAGATGATCAATAGTATTTAAGCATCCTAGTATTGCATAGATGTAATGCAATGTCGCAAATTATGAAATACATAGTATGTATGTTTGATGTATAGCATAGGAAGGAACCAATCAGAAAATGAAGTTGAAAGAGAAGGAAACAAAAAGCAAAATTCAGATACAAAGCAGAAGTATGATCTACTTAAATGAAGAAAATATAATGCTAAAGTGCATCATATAGGCTCGTAAGATTATTAGTTGATAAACTTTAGCAAGTACTACACGTCTGCACATATCATATGATTGGAAGCATATTCAAGTATTTGAAGGGAAAACACGCATTCCTATGTCATAATGTGAAGAACCCCACCTTCAATAGAAGATTTGCTCCTAATACAAGGCTACTCATTTCATCTACCTTATCAAGACTAATACCAAGCTCAATATAGCTGCTATAATCTGTTAAGATACATTGTATGGGAATCTTACAACTACAACTTGGAATGCAACTTGCAAACAACTTGACTATGCTAATGTCATGGATGATGTCAAGAGCCAAGGTAGTTGCCTATAAAAGGAAGCCTTCATTGCTTCATTTTGGCATCCCATTTCACTTCCACTTCTCCTAGTTCTTATGTGTGAGGATAGTTAAAGAGTTTGTGAAATAGCACCTAATACAAGAGATATAACTAGGTGCTTATCCTTGTGATTAGATAGAAAGTGTAACTCCTAATTTCCATCATAGTGAAACGTATCTTTCTTTGCCCGTGGTTTTTAACCTATTGGGGTTTTCCACGTTAAATCTGTGTGTCATCTTTTATAGCATTTCATATTTTAGTTGTGGTTTTGCTTCAATCCGATGTCACTTTTCTCAACAAGTGGTATTAAGAGCTAAGGTTGGGTGTGTGTATAATTATTTATCACATGCTCTGTGGTTGCCACTTATAAGTAGACCCACCACATCAAAAGATAAATAAGATTATACTCACTCAAAAGGTGTTTGTTACTATTATTAGCAAATAATAGTTTTGTCGAAAAGTTGATTGTGATTGTAGCAATGGCAGCAAAATTTGAAATCGAAAAATTCAATGGGAATAATTTCTCATTGTGGAAATTAAAGATGAAAGCTATCCTTAGAAAGGATAAATATTTAGCGGCCATTGGTGAAAGGCCAACTGAGGTTACTGATGACAAATAGGGCGAGATGGACGAAAATGCTATAGCAAATCTTCATCTCGCACTAGCAGATGGATTTTTTTCAAGCATAGAGGAGAAGAAGACTACAAATGATATTTGGGAACATCTTGCTCGATTGTATGAGGCAAGATCGCTCCACAACAAAAATTTTTCTTAAGAGGAAACTTTATGCTCTTCGCATGACGGAATCTACTTCAGTGACTGAGCATGTTAATAATCTCAATACTCTATTTTCTCAACTCACTTATTTGGATTGTAAAATAGAGCCACAAGAACGTGCTGAAATTCTACTTCAAAGTTTACCTGACTCATATGACCAGGTCATCATCAACTTAACCAGTAATGTTCTTGCAGACTTACTAGTCTTCGATGATGTTGCAGCTGCCATTTTGGAAGAAGAAAATAGGCGCAACAATAGGGAGGACAGGCAAACCAGTTCAAGACAAGTGGATGCATTGGTGGTGACGAAAGGGAGGTCAATGGAACCTGGCTCCAGTGGGAGTCACAATCATGGTAAATCTAAAACAGGAAAGAAGAAGAATTTTAAATGCTTCAAATGTGGCAAGCCGGGTCACTTTAGGAAAGATTGTCGGGGTTTGGATACCTCATATCCTTAGGGAAATGTCGCTAGCACTTCAGAAGATGGTAATGCTCTGTGTTGTGAAGCAGCGGTTGCAAATGAAAGCAGGAAGAGATTCACAGATGTATGGTTGTTCGATACGGGAGCTACTTTTCATATGACCGCAAGAAGAGAATGGTTTCATCAATATAAACCAATCTCTGGAGGTGGATATGTGTACAGTTTTAATGATCATGAACTAAAGATCATTGGAACTGGAAGTATCATGGTGAAGATGCATGATGGTACGGTTCGTACTATTCGGGATGTGCGACACGTGGAGGGCTTGAAAAAGAACTTATTGTCTCTGGGACAATTGGATGATCTTGGTTGTAAGGTGAAAATACAAAACCAAATCATGAAAATTATAAAAGGCGAGCTTGTACTTATGAAGGAGAAAAGGTGGCTGCAAACTTATACCAGCTTAAAGGAGTGACAATGGAGGAGGCAGAAGCATCAGTTGCTTCACATAGTCCAAGTCATAGAGTTGCAGTAACATGGCCTCAGAAGCTTGGACATATGTCAGAACAAGGAATGAAGATTCGTGTGGAAATGAAGCCACTTCCTGGCCTCACAAAGGTTTCTTTACCTTTCTATGAGCATTGTGTTATCAGCAAGCAGCATCGCCTAAAATTCAAGACATCAAATTTTAGAAGTACTTGTGTTCTAGAATTAGTTCACTTTGATGTGTGGCAAGCACCGGTTCAATCCCTGGGAGGAGCAAAGTATTTTTTATCCTTCATTGATGTTTATTCCAAGAGATGTTGGGTGTATCCAATCAAGAAGAATCCTGATGTGTTTGAAGTTTTCAAAGTTTACAAAGCGCGGGTTGAACTTGATTCTAGAAAGAAGATCAAGCGTTTGAAGACAAATAATGGAGGTGAATACACTGGTGATGAATTTGATACTTTTTGCAAGCAAGAAGGAATTAAAGGCAGTTCACAACGGCATAAACTCCTTAACAGAACAGAGTGGTAGAGCGGATGAACAGAACCTTGTTAGAAAGAGCAAGAGAAATGTTGGCAACTGCAAGCCTGGGAAAATCGTTCTGGGCGGAAATAGTTAATACAACATGTTATGTGATAACCCGTTCACCTTCAACTGCAGTTGAGTTGAAGACACCGATGGAGATGTAAAAGGGAAAGCCGGTAAAGTATTCAGACCTTCATATATTTGGAAGTCCTGTATACGTAACGTACAATTCTCAAGAAACTACAAAGCTAGATCTGAAATCCAGAAAATGCTTGTTCTTGATGTATGCTGACGGAGTAAAGGGGTATCGCTTGTGGGACCCCACTGCCTACAAATTAGTCATCAGCAGAGATGTTTTCTTTATGGAAGACAATATTCAAGAAAATGAAGAAGGTGATAGCACTACAAGGGAAACTACATCAATACAGATGGGAAAAGAATATCAGTCGAATGATTCTTTTGAAGTCGTACCTCAGCACGAGGTGATTGAGACAAATGAGTCTCAAGCTCCAGCAACCCGTACTCTTAATCGTGAAAGAAGACCTCCGGGATGGTACTCAGATTATATTATGGAGAGCAACGTTGCATATTGTCTTCTTACAGAGGAAGGAGAGCCATCAACTTTTCAAGAAGCACTGAATAATCCAGATACATCGTTCTGGAAGGAAGCAATGCAAGAACAAATTAAAGCCCTTCATAAGAACAAAACATGGGAATTGGTGCCACTACCAGGAGGCAGAAAACCCATTAGAAACAAATAGGTGTATAAGATTAAGAAAAACGGTGGTGGAGAGGTATCATGCAAGACTGGTGGTTAAAGGATATGCTTAGAAAGAAGGAATCGACTTCAATGAAATTTTTTCCCCTATGGTTCGAATGACAACAATTCAAGTGGTTTTGGCAATGTGTGCTACATATGATTTACATCTAGAGCAGCTAGATGTGAAAACTGTATTTCTTCATAGAAATCTTGAAGAAGAAATTTACATGCTCCAACCAGAAGGTTTTAAACAAAAAAGAAAAGAGAACTTGGTTTGTAGGTTAAACAAATCTCTGTACGATTTAAAGCAGGCGCCGAGGTGTTGGTATAAGAGATTTGATTCTTTCATTAAGAGCCTTGAATATAACAGACTACATGTGAAGCATATTTCAAGAGGTTTGGAAATAATGATTTTATCATTTTGTTGTTATATGTTGACGACATGTTGGTAGTCCCAACAAAGATCACATCAATAAATTGAAGGCTCAACTGGCTAGGGAAATCGAGATGAAAGACCTTGAACCCGAAAACAAGATTCTAGGGATGCAAATTCACCGAGATAGAGTTAGTAAGAAACTTTGGCTTTCACAAAAAAGTTATGTGAAGAAAATCTTGCAAAGGTTTAATATGCAAGATTGTAAGCCAATATCAACCCCGTTTCCTACTAATGTCAAGTTATCCTCCAAGATGAGTCCTAGCAGTGAAAAAGAAAGGATGGAGATGTCTCGAGTACCGTATGCATCAGCAGTGGAAAGTTTAATGTTCGCAATGATTTGTACAAGACCAGACATTGCACATGCAGTGAGAGTAGTAAGTCGGTACATGGCGAAACCTGGTAGAGAGCATTGGGAAGCTGTGAAAAGGATCCTTAGATACATCAAAGGAACCTCGGATGTTGCATTATGTTTTGGGGAATCAGATGTAATTGTCAAGGGATATGTTGATTCTGATTACGCAGGTGATCTTGACAGAAGTAAATCAACCACCGGGTATGTGTTTACACTATGTGGCAGAACAGTAAGCTGGGTTTTAAAACTATAGTCGGTTGTGGCAATGTCTACAACAGAAGCAGAACATGTTACAGCTGCTCAAGCCAACAAAGAAGCAGTATGGTTGAAGATGTTGTTGGAAGAACTCGGTCACGAATAAGAGAAAATTACTCTATTTTGTGACAACCAGAGTGCCTTGTATCTTGCAAGGAATCCAGCTTTTCATTCAAAGACAAAGCATATACGAGTTCAGTATCACTTCATTCGTGAGAAAGTGGAAGAAGGAATCGTGGATATGTAGAAAATTCATAATGATGATAATGTGGCAGATTATCTGAAGAAAGCAATCAACTGTGACAAGTTTATATGGAGTCGATCCTCACGCGGCCTAGCGGAAACGTAAACAACATGAGAATGGCAAGGAGGGATGTCGTGTGAAGATTGATCAAGCCTCGATCTAATCTTCAAGTGGGAGATTGTTAAGATACAATGTATGGGAATCTTACAACTAGAACTTGGAATGCAACTTGCAAACAACTTGACTATGCTAATGTCATGGATGATGTCAAGAGCCAAGGTAGTTGCCTATAAAAGGAAGCCTTCATTGCTTCATTTTGGCATCCTATTTCACTTTCATATGTCCTAGTTCTTATGTGTGAGGATAGTTAGAGAGTTTGTAAAATAGCTCCTAATACAAGAGATATAACTAGGTGTCTATCCTTAGGATTAGAGAGAAAGTGTAACTCCTAATTTCCATCATAGAGAAACGTATCTTTCCTTGCCCGTGGTTTTTACCCTATTGGGGTTTTCCACGTTAAATATGTGTGTCATCTTTTATAGCATTTCATATTTTAGTTGTGGTTTTGCTTTAATCCGGTGTCACTTTTCTCAACATAATCTGAAAAGAGCTAGCTCAATATAGCTGCTGTAATTATAAAGAAAAAAACTACAATATACATTTAAATTTAAAGGATGAAACAAATTTAATGCTTTATCTAGCTGGAAAAAATTATTTGACCCATTTTAGAGCGAAACCCATATCGACCCATATCAATGTATGGAAAAGGTTAATAATGCATTTACATTGGGCATACAAAACGAATGGCAACATGGTACCTTGTCTTTAAGTCCTTCTTCGGCCTTCTCAGGCTGCATCTGCAAAAAAAGATCAATAAAACAGTTCTTAAACGAAGTTACAAATTTGTTAGTTTGACCAATGATCTAGATAAGTCAGAACATCAAAATTCTTAAAGAAAATTCCAAAAACTTGCTACACGAATAAAAAGTCACACAAAGAAATAAGGTGTTTGTGTGCATATCATATGTCTCGATTATGCATATGACAAATTTTATTGTGATTAGTAAATCGGGTTTTACATTAATTGTGTTTCCATGAATTGAACAAGTCAACTTCTTAAACGAAGTTACAAATTTGTTAGTTTGACCAATGATCTAGATAAGTCAGAACATCAAAATTCTTGAAGAAAATTCCAAAAACTTGCTACACGAATAAAAAGTCACACAAAGAAATAAGGTGTTTGTGTGCATATCATATGTCTCGATTATGCATATGACAAATTTTATTGTGATTAGTAAATCGTGTTTTACATTAATTGTGTTTCCATGAATTGAACAAGTCAACTTCCAGCGACATTTAATTGTGATTAGTAGTAAACCGTGTTTTACATTCACAATATTTAATTTATAGCTTCCCATATTATGCATCAATAGATTAAAAACTTGCCAGGGATAGATTTTGATGTCAGCCACTGATTGAAGACATGCCGCTAATTCAAGATGCAAACATTGTAGTATGAATGAATTCAAATAGATTAAGTTTTCACTTTTTCACTTTTCAAGATTTGAGGCTTTTTTCAAGATAGGACTGACAACATTAAAAATAAAACAAAGATATACCGGCAACACAAGCAAATCAGCGGCGCAACCAAGTTTTCCGGCTAGCAGCGGCGGCATCAACTTTTCCGGCAAGCAGCGGCGGCGGCGAGTGGCGGCATGAAACGGTTGTAACATAAAAATGCCAAGAAATTTATAAAAACTCAAATCTATAAAAGAAAACCATCAAATCTATAAAAGAAAACCCGTTAAAGTTGCCAAAGCATATAGACCTATAAAGAACGGGTGAGTCAGCGAGTATGTCTTCGTCGTAGGCTGTTTCTGTCGAACCTTTTTCCGGCGAGTATGATTTTTTCGGCGTAGTATGCGGCTGGTAAAAAAACGCAATTTTAAAGAACGGGTGAGTCAGCGAATATGTCTCCATCGTAGGTTGTTTCTGGCGAACCTTTTTCCGGCGAGTATGAATTTTTTGGCGAAGTATGCGGCTGGTAAAAAAGCGCAAAAAAATTAGTAAGAACTTAGATATACATTACAAAACTACGAATCTCTCATATCGTTTAAGGTGGTCGTGGTGATGGTCAGCTCGTGGCTATGGTCGGCTCGGGGTGGTGGTCGGCTCTTGTGCATAGTGGTGGTGGTCGGTTGGGGGTGGTGGTTGGATATTGTGGGAGTTAAGTTTGGTGTGTGTTTTTAGAGAGAGAGGGAGAGAGTTAAATGAGAATGAATGAGTTATTAGGCTCGGGTTTTTTAACATTACATGCATTCAATTTTTCAACATTCCCTAAAATATAGATTTTTCAACTTTTCAAGTTTCAACAATATCACAAATTCTCTTTATAAGGAGTATAGATAGATAGATAACTTTACAAAATAATGACAAATTTTAATTAAAATAACTATTAACGATATTGATGTAAGTATTTCACATCCAAATAACATAAGGTTCAAATTAAAGAGACTAACATAAGTAGTTAAAGACATAAATTAAAGATAAATGTCAATACAAATGAAATGTGATAGACATTGAAAAAAATAACTCGTTAACAATATAATAATCAACTAAAATAATTAAGAACAAAATTGTTTACAATTTTTTTTTACCTTAACGATAGATGAAGATTTGACTTATCGAATGATGTAAGCCATACAGTTAGAACCCATTAAGTTATAAATTTTTAAATTAAAATTTTGAAATGAATTATTAATGTCAATCATCTATATATAGAATTCACAAATTAACTTTTTTTTAATATAAAGCAGTAGAGATACATACTATTAAATAAGCAGTTTGAACATTAAATGTTTGTAACCACCTTGACCTTCAACAATAACTTAACGACCATGATTATGGTAATGTAACCACTATGAATTCATGGAGTAAGTTATGAGATTAATTGTCCGATAAATGCTCATAACTCTTTTTTGACCAGGAGTTACAAACTCTTTTAAATGACATAAACCGAAAATATAGATTGATTATTTTTTTTGCAGACAAAGGATTGATTATGTGTATATAACATGGGTACAAAGTGATGTTAGTTGTGCCTTTGTTAACAAAACCAGAACATTGTTTTGTAGACTGGATATACAAACTTTACTATTAGCCTCAAAATATTGAGCCGAACAGGAAGTTCGTTCATTACGTGTACGAGTCTCGGTCATTTAATTAGTTAATGTTGTAATAGGATAATATCGGGAATCGGGCTCGATAGTTAATCTAATATTGTATATGTTTCGGGTTTAATCCCAAGCAAAACCCGAGCTCGGGTCCTAGTTAAATATCCCGCGCGTCATTTAACGCGACGGAGTATATAAACTATTTTCTATTTAGAAAAGAGTAAGTTGTTCATTTTCTAATAATTTCCTTTTTTCCATATTCTCTCATCTCTCTCTCTCTCTTCTTTCTCTCTCTAGAACAACTCACATCTCTTTCTCATTTTTAGTTCTTGATCCGTGATTGATTCGTGTTATGAAGTGTTAAACGGGATCCTACAATTGGAAAAAGCTTATTTGGGCTTAATTTGTTGGTTAATCTTGTGGTTTTTCTTGTTACTAATGCTAAAGAAGTTCATGTGTTTCCACTACAAGTGATTAACAAGCCTCTAGTTCGAAATTTAGCTTAAAAGATTCGAATTTATTTGGTGTTCTTCGTGGAGAGTTGCCTCATTATTGAAGATCCACAAAGAAAAACGAGCTAAGGTGTGTTTAAACTTCGAATACACACTTAGAATTGAATGTTTCTAACCTAATTCGGGGCTAGAAAGCTAAGTTGGGATTATTTTGCTCAAATCGTCCTAGTGTTCTTGGTGGAGAGTTGCTTATTTAATTAATACTCTAGCCGGCGGTTTGACAAAGTAGGGGACAAGATCCACGTTTTTAGGTAAAAGTCAGCGGCGGTTTGTTGACCACAGTGGCGAGTTGATTATTTTAATCAACAAAAATAGGTGGCGGATTACCATATACTCCGGCGAGTTGTTATTAGTCACGGCGAGTTGCCAAAATAATCCGGCGAGTTACTTTAATATTAAGACGGCGAGTTGCCAAACTAGGCAACGGTTTGAGTCCATGGCGGTTTACTCAAAGAAAAAAAAGGGGCAGCGGTTTGATTTTTAAAAAAAAAGAGTATCCAGACGACACCCTTTTTAGCGACACTTTTTTACCGAAAAAGTTGAGTAATATGTAATTTTTTATATAGCCTTTTTAACTTATTTTTACATCAAATTCAAATTTTGGTAATAAGGTAATTTTTTTTTTCATAATCCAACTGCGCCGAATTCCAAACAAATCATCAAACCATAAGCCAAAACCAAAACCATCAACAAGGACTTAAACTGCATTAATCATACAAGAAACAAACCTCAACAACAATCGATTATTCATTCACGGTTTTCTATTGATTTTGTAAAATCCCGTTAAATCATTTATCGGTTTTAATCATAGACGTGTAAAATCCCGTGAACGTGAATTGCATACATAACCACAATTTCAATCACATCACATCCACTTAAGATCCAACAAATCTTTTACACTTCATAATTCACGATAAAATGGAAAAGAAAGATACCTTATCTTCGTGTTCGGAATCAGAAGAACAACAAATGCAACTAATTCAAGACAAATCAAAAGAAAGCTGCATGGTATCTTTTCAACGACTTCATTCTCACCTCAAGCGTCTTTCAAACAACGACTTAAAAGGAAGTCGAACCGAGAATGGATTCGGACGCGCGTTTGCAACACTCTTTGGTCAAGATTTTGAGACTTTTACAGGCACGATGTTCCTAAACATGGATCAACTTCAAAAGCAACTTGATAACAACGAATTTCAAGAGATTGGATCCATGGCTTCTTTTAAAGTACTCAAGACACAGTTTCAAATGTTCATCAACTCACAGATCTATTTGAATGATGAATATATTGTAATGACACGCAACTACTTTCTACAATACACTCAACTTGATATTCCAGAATTCTGTGAGACGCTGGTCCAATTCATGGAATATGTCAAAAAGTCGATTGATGAAAGAGCACTGCATAAAATGGAGTATGACAGCAGGGTGAATGAAAGACAAACCCAGACAACAGAGGAAAAGATTGATACGAGTAATGCACTGGATGCATTGGATGCTAGTTCAGTTATCATTGAAAGCAATGGGACAGAATCACAAAAGCAGGATACAAGCAGCAGATCAAGGAATGATGCGGACATCAGACCCATATATGATGAAGAGCCAATGGCTGAGGTACAAATGACTGCTGATGATAATGTATCTGCTACAGGACAACAACATACTGAGCAACCTGAATCCAATAATGAAGGAGAGGTTGACCAGAATGCTGATCAATGTTATGACACACGTCCTTTGCCTGCTAAATTAACTGATAACACGACAACTGAACTCTCAAATCAATTACTCGAGTCTGAAAATGTATGTCTCAAAAAGACTGTTGCCCAATTTCAAAAAGATTTTTCAAGAATGGAAGCACATTGTGTTAATCTTGAACTTAAATATCAAAATCAAGTTTTAAAAGAAGGGCAACAAGGTCAATTTTTGAATGTAAAAAGTAATGAAGCCAAGGTTAAACATGACATAGATGTAATTGAAACAATAAACATCGAATTGGAACATAAAGTGGCTAAGTTACTCAAGGAAAATGAGACTTTGAAAAGGCATTACAAAGAAATGTTTGATTCTATCAAGACAACGAGAGCTAAGAACATAGAACACACAACTTCTTTGATTGCAAATAATGATAAATTCAAAGCTCAAAACAAGGTCACAAACTAGAAGGTTATCCAAAGAGGAAAACACAAAAGGACATTTCGGATTTAAAGGTTAAGGAAGAAACTGATATTGACAAGAGGATTGGAAAGGACAAAACAATTATGTTTTTTGAAAGAAAATTGTTTATATCGTAATTCATTCATTCAGACCATTCATATGTTGCACCCCCACCCCCCACCCCCCCCCCCCCCCCCCCCCCCCCCCCCCCCCCCCCCCCCCCAAATGGCTGACTATATTGGTTAGCTAACTTTGACAATTATAAGGTACCTCAAGAAAAGCTCAAATCTGAATAACCATGTTTGTATGTGATACCCATTTGATCAACTTCTGATCCTGCAACAGATTTGCCCTAATAGGGGATGAGACATGACTCTTTGATACGAGAGAAGATCAAATTAGATAAAGAACACAGTTGAAACCATACGACTACATTAGACAGATTAGTCTTTTGAAATTTCAAAGCACCCTCACTGGAGTATCTTTATCAGTTGGAATGCGCAAAGAAGTTAGGAAGATAATGTGGAGGAAAAAACGTTTGTTAGATACAAAACCAAACTTGCTAAAAAACGTTGCCTTTCTACCCGTTTCGAAATTCATTAGTAAAAGTAGACAAGTTTTTAACGACATGACATTTAACATCAATCATTTTAGAACGATTTGTGATTAAGCTTGGTTTAAACATACTAGTGATTATTTTCGGGTGCCAACTGCTAAAGATATGGAGGTTTTGATAAAAACCTTATTAATTCCTCTTTCCATAAAATCACAAAATGATAGTTTTCATTTTGAACATGAACTTAAAACGGAAATGCATGAAGATTATGAGTACGTTAAATCTCTCGAAAAAGAGGTTGACGAACTTGAATTTGAAAAGGCTGATTTTTCAAACATATATGATCTACTTCTCGAAGAGTGTGTGTCTAAGATGTTATATGTTCATATTTTGTCATTCTTTCTGATTTAAATGCTTCTGCTGAATTACAATGCGGTGGAGGGGGGGGGGGGGGTGGTATTTCTTAAAGTCAAGAATGTGAATGTCTTGCACAAAAGGCTTTCGAAACAATTGAATTCTGTTAACAATAGAATTTCTAAAAGCTTTTGAGATGTTTTGCTATACTTGTAAAACACTCGTTTTCTCTGAACTTTCATTACAACAATGTAAAGAACAAATGAAACAATCACTCAGTTTGCAAAGAAACGGATCCAAACTGTATTTCGGAAATGAACGTGAACAATATCATGAAATACAGATTTAAAGCTCAAAGCAGACAAGAAAATAACGCAATTAAGTAAGTTAAAGAACTCATGGAGAAATCATAAAGGAAAGTCTGTGGAAACTCAGTTTGTTAAAAACCATCATGTTGTTCGACAACCAAATGCTCAACGTATTCCTAAACACATCAGTTTGTAGGAAAACCGACTCCTTTTTCAAATTTCTCATGAAATGGAGAAGTTTTCAAACGAAAACACTGGCTATAAAACTTAATATGTCGGATTGGTTGTTTAAACATAGGCACGCAACCGAATTTGGTCAGCATTAAAAAACAAGTATAGTTCGAACACCATGTGATTGCACTGGCCCCTATAGATACCCAAAGCATGTGTATTTCAGTCTACCTAAAGAAATTTGTAGGCTCAAATGACATGGTTCAATAACTCCTACCTATATGGAAAGCGAGGAAAAGTGCACAACTTCTGAAAGACAAAGATGTGAATGCGAGTTGAAACCTAGTATGATTTAAAATACCTGCTTGTGACCCACACATGCTAATGGTGAAACCCAAAACCTAGGAATTGGCATGCATCAAAGAGTAGTCGGGGTTTCAAACAAAGATGTTCACTTAGGAGAACATAGGAAACAAAAGCCTTTCTTGAAGTTCAATGACTTGCAATGTCCTACATGCAAAAAGTGCCTTTACACTGCAAATCATGATGAATGCGTCTTAGAATACCTCTCAAAGTTAAATCCTCGTGCTTCTGCACAGAATAAGGACGCAAAATCCCATAACACAACAAAGAGATATGTGCCCGTTGAAAAGACAAGTGATCTAGAAAACCAGAAAGACTCTCCCAAGGGATAGGTTTTCACACAAAAAGACTGACCACCTGTCCCTGAGAAAACATAGGACTCCTAAGATCTTGTCTTAGGTTGGGCAACCAACGGAGTAGGAATTTCAAGATTGTTTAGCTTAGGTGGGTTCTAACTGAAAGTAATCCAAACTCTTGCACGGGCAAGGTTGAAAGTGAACCCACACATGGTTCAAATGTAGATATCCCTCATATTCATGCATGCAAACAAACTATGGGTTTAAGTGCAGGTACATCATTCAATGGTCAAAAGCAACAAAGAATTGACTTAAATGCAGATGCACTATACAATGCAAAGCAGGAAAATCTCAGAGTGTGGTTGCAGAAAATGTTGATATCTAAGAAACCAGTGCCAGAATGGTTTCACAAAAGATGAACTACATCAATGGCGTCTGCTGAAAATAACACTTCAGGCCCCGTTCCTCAATGTTCAAAAGACGTTTGATCGCAGCAGATCAAGCCTCGGTCTTCATGGCAATGACTTCTGATCATAACCGTTCAGAACTCGGAATTCAAGACCACAGCAATGAACAGTCAAGTTCAAAGCTGGTTCCAAAAGTTGTTCCTTTGGCAGTCAAAACAGGCTTAATCTACGAAAAAGGTTTGAATTACTATTCACACATATAGCAATGCTGAGGACAACAGGTAAATAAATACAAAATCAAAAAATCAGAAAATTTCCAAAAAGAATCTTCTCGACATGTCTCTTGGAATCGATAACATTTACGTGCTTAGAAATGTCGATTAACATTGACACGGGTGTGTAAATGAAGTTCGAGCGAGAGTTGCAAATAGTTTCAAAACATGTCATTTCTAATTTTCTAAATGGCTTATGTGCAAATATCAGTACATAACCCGGACTTCATATAAAGGAAGGTTTATAACTTATCCTCACAACGAGAAAATTAACGTTTCTCGGTCTTGAGCTGTTCTTACAAGACATTCAATGTTTTTAGCTCAAGAAAAAAGATAGTGTTTATACGTATCAGTGGCGCTACCATTACCGTTAGAAGAGAAGTCCTCTAACATCTGGTTTTTCAAAACGTTGAAACCCGATTTTTAAGAAATTTCTCCATGACAATTCTTAATCTTTCAAATTGTGTGTTCACACTTCCAACCTAACAATGTTTTCAAAAGACAATAATTTCTCAATTGTTATTTTTGAGAGGGAAGTTTTTCGAAAAAACAAAGTTTTAATGTTTTGGAGTACATCAACAACGACAACTCTATGTATTCAAAAACATTATCAAAATGTTCCAAAAACCATTCATGCTAATTATATTTCTCGCACAGTTTTTTTCTAAGACTTATTTTATCACAAGGTATTTCAAAAAACTACGTGTTTATTATTTAAATAAGGGGAGAAAACTGCATTTAAATTATGATCTATTCGACTCTATGTGCTTGAACAGTAAGAAAAGATTTAATGGGTTCGATCTTCATACCAACAAACATCTTAATTTCACGACGATTTGAAGTCATAAGGTGGTTAGGTTAGGAAACAATCCTAGGATCCAAACCAGAACTCGGAGGTATCTACCCATAGGTTAATCTCAAGTTAGAAATAGCTGGTCTTTAGGTATGATTGGAGTATGAATGTATATGGGAATAATGCGACTAAGATTGAGCTACACTTAGAACAATCACAACATTGGTGTAGTAATGACGTCCTGTAAGCTTTTTGAAGGGGTTGAAGAATAAAAACGAAATGTATGGATAAAGGGTCTAAAGAAAGAGCCTCCACACAAACTTAGGCAGAACCGGGGTCAATACATATGCTTGTCAAGAATCACAAGTTGATTGCTGACATTTTGAAAACTGACATCAATGGACCTAGTGATGGCAATGCTACAACCCTTCCCAAACCATCTCGGGTTCTCTCAAAACAGAAACTTGTCTCATTTGTCACGGAGATACACACGTTATCTATTGACATCTCATTCCGAGATCGTTGATATTGAATAGGTGGCAATCTGCTCAAGCCTCCGAGTACTAAAACCAAAATGCACTAATCGAGTCTAGAGCCAAGAGATCAATAAAAATCTTGTTAGGACACATTCCATTTCAAACACTTGTTGAACATCATCAAGTTCACAAGCTGTTAATAAGAGTCCTACGCAATATCCTTATGATATTTGCCAGAACATCCGAGTGATACTATAAGTATTCACAATGAAGATGGAAATCCTGCTTGAGCCAGCATCAAACAAGCTCTTGGTAGGTGACTTGCGAGATTCTATATGAATCAAACTTGTGACAACTGGATCACGAGATGGTCCAGTAAATGAATTGACGGTTGATGAATTTTGATAAAAACATGACACTCTCGATGTGTTACAAAAACACTTTAACGAGTGACACGTCGATTGATTTTCAAATCAATTTTCTCGTTTATCACTAACGTTAAACCTTGCATGGTCAAACAGTGGTAACGGGCAACCTCAATCCATATAATTTATGCTCATATCTACAAAGGGACAATCTATCATGAAACAGTTATGATTTAAAGACAAAAAGACTTCGCTACTCTGATTTGAAGCTTTCAAGATGAGGCATAGTATGAGAATGTTGGTAAAAGACTCAAGATCGCAAGATGAATAGAAATTAAACGATTAAGTCATGATTGAAAGGCTCAAAGTCAAGATCGCAAAGAAATGAAGGATCAAGCCTACAAACAAATAAACAAGAGAAAGACCAAGACCACTTGAGCATAACGACAAAAGCAATCTCTTGAATCTCAGAAGGAGTGTCCATCAATGAACCACTTACGGGGGAGATGATAGCCTCAAAATATTGTGTCGAACTGGAAGTTCGCTTCATTAGTATCTTAAGTCTCAGGTCAATCAATTAGTTTAATATTGTTAATAGGGATAATATCGGGAATCGGGGCTCGATAGTTAATCTAATATTGTATATGTTTCGGGTTTAATCCCAAGCAAAACCCGAGCCCGGGTCCTAGTCAATTATCCCGATCGTCACTTAATGTGTCGGGGTATATAAACTCTTTTCTATTTAGAAAAGAGTAAGTTGTTCATTTTCTAATAATTCTCCTTTTCTATTTTTTCTCTCATCTCTCTCTCTCTCTCTCTTCTTTATCTCTCTACAAAAACAACTCACTCTCTTTCTCCTTTCTAGTTTGATTCGTGTATGATATATGTTATGAATGTGAATACGGGGTCCTCAGTTTCCAACTTAAGTCCATCTCTTCTAGATCAATCAGGATTGATTTGTTGTTGATCTTCATGATCAAGTTGTGGGTAGTTCTTGGTTGGCTAGTAAAGAAGGAATAAATCATAGCATCACTTAAATTTTCAACAGTTGTTGAGCTATCAGCAGCACCATGAGTGCTAGCAGTATTAACACCCTGAGCAGTATTAACTGCTCTAGTTGTACTATTAGTGCTGCTGAGGACAGAAAGGCTACATTGTATGAGTTTATGGTTGAGCTAGATGTCCCCTTGACCTCTGATTCTTAAGCCTTCAGGCTGTTAAAGAGGTCATCCAAACTCAATGTCTCAATTTCTGGTTTGTTTCTCCATATAATAGTATGCATAGTCCATTCTTGTGACAAACTTCTCAAGAACTTGTAATTGATGTCTTCTTGAGGGATGACTTCACCATGCATCTCTAGTTGACTAATTAGCTTTTGAAGCCTTTCATAAGTTTGCTCAATCACTTATGTGCTAGATGCCAGTAAAGTTTTCAGATGCTGCTTTCAGAAGAGTTTTTGAGTTTTCTTTTGTAGCAGTATTAACCTCCAAAATTTGTTTCTTCACTAGCCTGCATCAGTGTCTTAGCATCCTTGTATGAGTTGAACTTTAATTGATGCTCATTAGGTAAGGCCATCAACAAAGTGCTTCTTGCCTTCAACTCTGCCCTTCTTTGTGCCTTCTCTTCAACACTTGTAGAAGGGATAACAGTCTCTTTAACATCAACAGTTTTTTTTACTATGGGTGCATTACCATTTTCTACGATCTCCTATAGAGTGTAATCAATGCACTGTAGGTACTACTCTATCCTCATCTTCTAGAGATCATACTCACCAGGTTGGAGTATGGGTAGCTTGATGGTTTGAGTAGATTGAGAATACATTGCTTCTTGAAAAAGTAGATCTTGTGTGTAGTAAAGTTTCTTCTTATTTAAAGCTTCTCACAAGCTCTGATACCACTTGTTGATCCCAATAGAATAGATCTTGCTTAGCTTGTATAAGGCTAAGTTATATTGAATAAATTCAAAACAACTATGATAGAAACTTTGATTATAAGTATCAAAGACTATATGGAATCTAGTCAATGATACTAAGAAGAATTTCAATGAAACAATAATGAATAAGATTAATAACAAATAGTTTACCAAACTTTCAGCCTCAATATAATACGAACACTCTTAATAGTTTTAGGGTTACAAAACCTTGAAGCTATATTGATATCAAAACAAACGATTTCTAGATATCTAACTCTATGCCCTAGGACCTCCTTTTATACACCAAGGAGTCCTAACCGACTTACAATATTTTCCTAAGTTATCATGATCTTCTAAACAAATAACTTATACGTATCTTTTACAAAAATATTTGATACTTATCACATAAGCAATCTTTATCTTTTCTCTGATAAGTCTTTGATCTCTTCTCTGTCAGCATAAACTCTTCCAGCAGTTGTAATCTTTAAGCAGTTGTAAATTTCACACCAAGAGTAGTAACTTTTGTACCAGCAGCACTAACTATGTACAAGCAGCATTAACTACTTAGAAAGTTTTCTTCAATCTTCATCAGTAGTACTAAGTTACACTAGGAGTAGTAACTTTACTCTATCAGTACTAACATTACTAGCAGTAGTAACTTATACTAGCAGTAGTAACTAGCAATACTAATATACACTAGCATTAGTAACTTACACTAGAAGTAGTAACTAGTAGTACTGACTACTTAGCATATTTTTCATTATGATTACTAACAACACTAATTTATACTTAGCAGCAATAACTAATACCTTAACAGTCTTAACTTCCATTTAGCAGTTGTAACTTTCAAACAGCATCAAGAGGCTTTTAATCCCAACAGTTGATTATTAATTTTAACAGAATTAAAGCAAACAAAACATGAAATTAAATTACGAGAATTAGTCAGGGAGAAAAGAGTACTTGCCTAGTTATTCCTTTGTTATAGTTATGATTAGCATTTCCTAGTGCAATGTCTACTTATAGTTTATAGTAGTTCTAATATCAACTGGGTCAATTGGGCATTTAACCTGTCCTATGTATCCTACGATCTCAGGTCCCTGTTGGACAAAAAGGGTGAGCATTAGTCTACAGTGGTTAACCCCCAACCATCCTAATGACCTATTTAGTGCCAATAATCCCACATCATGGCTGTAAAACTCTCCTAGAAGAGTTTTCCTAAAGTTTATAAGTACATATCATACTGTAGGCAAAGATATGGGCAATCCATACACTATGGACAGTTGCCAACCTATCCTTAGTATCCGGTTAACCCTTAATTCAACTGGTAAGCCTACTATAAGGTCAAACAGGATCTACACTAGCATCAATACTACCAAATCTCAAGGATCATGCAACAGGTAATAATGATATCCTATAAATGATAATTCAATAGGAAACTAACATCAAAACCATAACAAAATCATAACAAGGCTAGCACTTAAGGTGCTTAGCCACTCATGCTACATAATACACAAGAAGTAAATCAAGGACTCCTGTATTGAGAAAACATTGTATTCTTACAAATCTGTTGATGAATGAATAATACAATAAATAAGTAAAGTGATCTCTCCCTTGAACTAAGTGGTGAATGAGTCGAATTGTGTTCTCCTTTAGAAGCCCTAGATGTTCCCTGGAACTCCTTGTGAGTGAATGATACGGATGAGCTGATATTACTGCTGTATTTATATTATTTATCTTAACTACAGCATAGTCGAGGGTATAAACTATGCCGTAGTTGTCCTGACTTAGGATTTCCTCTTGCTGGCTAAGCATTACTACAGCGTAGTTAAAGTAGCCAACTAGACTTTACATTTTTAGTACTCAATGGTAACTACGGCATAGTTGAATCAGGGCAACTACACCATAGTTTCTTCTTAGGCAACTTGGATTCTTCAAATGAACAACGAGGTAGTTCAATGTGGTAACTACGCTGTATTTATGACTTGGAAGCATAACTTCATCCTTTTACTTGTCCAATTCTCGTGTCTTTCCGCTCCAACGTCCATATTTTCCTGTAAATGAAATATAAAGTGATTAAGTACATATTTTAACTACAAATAGATAATTACGAAAGTTTTAAGAGGGATTTTGATACAATAAGGTATTAAGTATTTGATGTTATCAGTGACAAGTTCATATTGGACTGGTGGTGGGAAAACCTGTTTGTTGGGTTGTCTTGGTGAGATTTGCAAGGCATGACGGAACAATTCAGCTCTAATTTCAAAGCGTTGGTAATCCAAGACGAAGTAGTACTTCTTGCTCTTTTCATTCTTTGAAGCCGTGTATAAGAATTGTTGCATATAAATCTTAGGAACTTCCATTGTGAGAGTTATTGCATTGTAGATTGTTTTGTGCTTAAGAATTTCTAGACTGATTTCAAATAAAGGCTCATCTTGTGTTTCATCTAGATCAATCCTCACGTTGCTTTTGTTAGGAACAAATCTCATGTTGGTGGGACACAACTGCTCTTCACTTCTCATAGGTTATTGAGCCATTTGAAATACTGAAACAAAGAGATCAAAGAGTTAGTGTTATAAGAATACAAACTTAAGCATATATTTAACATTTTTATCTCTTTCCACTTTGTCTGTTTTATATGGACTGACATTTCTTTTTTTCCATATTATTCTCATTTTCTTTCTCATGTGCATGTTACTTGCTTTCGCTGACACACGTCGTAAGCTTTATTCTTTTTATATCTTTTGTATATTCTTGCATTTCTTTTTTGAACATACACTCATTTGCTTTTTCACGTATGGTTTTTCTCTCTCGTTATGTTTTTAGTTTATCCTCACCAAAGCAATTTAGATAATATTTCTACGAAATAAAAAGATAGAAGACAAACGAGATAATTGATACTTCTCATGCTAAAAGTGTTTATCTTACAATATTTTAGAGAAATAAGATTTTTTGACTCTTTGGAAAAACTTTTCAGACAACATGTGATTCGCATGAGAGTAAGATTTCCTTTTAGTAATCATTAACCTTAAGCCCCAAAGATATACTGATTTGCTAAAGGGATGCATTATCAGCTTTTAGGTGATAACTAGGCCTAATAGCAATCTTGATTTATCGACAACTTTTAGTCAAAATTATTTCAAAGTAGTCTTAAAATCAAGTTTTCTTGGTGAAATTTGCTCTAACCTGAAGCCCCGAAGATACATTGATTTATTAAAGGGATGCATTATCAGCTTTTAGGTGATAACTAGCCCTAATAACCATCCTGATTTATCAGTAGCTCTTAGTGTAAAGTAGTTTCAAAATAAATTTGTATTGGTGAGAATTCCTTTTAGTAATCATTAACCTTAACCCCTGAAGATACACTAATTTGCTAAAGGGATGCATTATTAGATTTTAGGTGATAACTAGCCCTAATAGCCATCCTGATTGATCAGCAGCTCTCAGTCAACAACTATGTCAAAGTAGTCTCAAAATCAATTTTGACCCAAGCACTAGTGTTGTAAAAAATAATAGAACATGAAATGACTAATGTGTAGCAATAAAGTTTATAGGATCAGAACATATCATGACTATTAATGTTTTTTGAAAATATCTCAAGTAAGATAAGATGCCTCAGGTATAACACACGTCGTACAAGTACTAGTATGTCCAACCTTTCACCAGTGGACGAACTCAGAAGAGTAATGCAAGAGTATAAAAATACCCGAGTGCACAGTGGTGAGTGTTAATCCAAGAAGTATCCACATATATCATAGAACAGATATAACATAGATTAAGTAAGATGCCTTAGTAATACTAAAGATAGTACAAGTACTAGTGTAATACACCTTTCATCAGTGGACGTTCTCTGAGCAAAACGTAAGAGTATTAAAATACCTGAGTGCACAGTGGTGAGTATTAAATGGGGTATTTTCAAAATCAACACTTTTATGGGAAAAGAATTTTTTGATTTCAAAAGAATTAGATTTGAAAATCAACAGACAACGTGGATTGTATTCTTTCTTGATTTATGTGACAAGAACAATTATTTTTTAAGTCGGTTTCCATTATAACAGTCCAAGTCCAAAGTTGTCCAATTAAAAGTCTTGTTACAGTCCAAAAGAGTCCAAATGATATAGCCCGATAGTCAAAAAAATTAATTTTGACCTTTCTTTTTGTATATTAAACCCTTTATAGTTAACCCGCAACCAACTTGCCCCTTTTGAATGTAAACCCAAATGGTTACCCCCTTTTAAAATTTAAACTGCAAAATGTGACTATTAGAACTTAAACCGCAAATCATTTGAGTTTAAGAACTTAAATCGCAAATTTTTGGAACATAACGTTTAAATCACAATATCAAAAACCGCATGATTATGTTTCAAATCGCATGGTTAAACCGCCAATTAACTTAAATCACAATGTAACACCCCCAAATTGGGTCGCAACGGAATTATGTCTGGGAGTGTTACTTCATAAGTACATTGCATAAGATATGAGAGAACGACCTCTAAATGTGTCTTTTGAAAAGTAATCTCGTTGATTTAACCAAAATCTGAATTTGTTATAACGTTGGTCCCAAAGTTTGCATCAATAATGTAAGACTGAAATAATAGAACAAGATTTGTTTGTAGATATCCATGAATGTAGTCTTGTATAGTCTAGACTCCAATGTACATCATGTATGTCAACCTTCTAATTCACCTGAGAAAAACATGCTCAAAAGGGTCAACATAAAGTTAGTAAGTTCATAGATTTTGGTAAATGTAAATACAAATGTTGGATCAAATATTTGTAAAGAGTATATGACCATTTCAATCCTTATAATAGTTACCAAAATTGTATGCATAAATGTTGAAATCAAAAGACGTGTATTACTATTTTATCCCATATGATAGTCACAAAAAGTTGAGTATAGTTGGAACAAAGCATTTGTAAAGTATGCATGACCATTGTATCCAATACAATAGTCACCATGTGTGATTACGATTGCACCCCTAAGTTCATGAAACTACGACGTAGAATTATATGTATACCACTTTATTCAAGGCACAGTAAGATTTCATGAGTATGTAGTTGTTGTCCCTGTAGAAACCAATCCAGTCGTGCTCCGACATGGTATAACGTTCATTTGTCCAGTGATAGCTAATCACCCGAACGAGGATTGTCAATCCCGAATAGATCTATTTTATAACATTCGCGTTCACCCTCCAAGTGATTTACAGTTCATGCAACCTAATCTAATCCGTAATCATTCGAGTAAAAGTAAAGTTCTTGCGTCCATAAGTAAAACAAGTATTGTATCTCACCGTGAGATATGAAAATGAGTTTGTAAGCAATCATGGAATGAGTTTGTAAACGTTCATGTATCCGAGTATATAAATGAGTTACGAGATCAAGTATGCAATCAAGTATGTAAAAGAGATTGTAAA
>BQNB010037042.1:2638-49718 GCA_026074375.1 Tanacetum coccineum | reverse complement strand
TCCTTTCACACGTCTACTTATTTCCAAGACCACACCTCTTGATGACAGCCAATAGAATTTTTCCAGATCCTGATATATCTTGTCAGAACCTGGGTGGATAGAATACTTTAATTTATGGAACCTATGGGTTATGAGCCTACCACGCTTCTGCTGCACCACGCTGATCGTAAAAAATCGTTATCCATTAACCTTTAAAAGTCAACATCGAATAAGAATGCTATCACAAGTCTTTGTCAAAACTTTCATACCTAATGGTATTGAAATCATTTGACATTGTATAGATTCTTGTGTGTTTCCTTGTTATTACGTTACAGGATATAACAGAAAATTTTAGAATACAAAGATCATCATGAAAAGGTAAGATAGATAGTAAGGATAAAAGATCTTTAGTTAAATCATCTGAAAAGTTAGGAAAGGTGTTTCCTGGTGAAGCCAGAGAATAGTCTAATAAAGCTGGGATATAGTCAGGAGAATGTGTAGAGGAAAAAGTATCCTCAACATCAGAATCAGATAGGATAATAATAGGATAGATATATTCGGGAGTAGACATAATTATGTATAACAACTCAGTGTAAATAACATAAGTTATTTATATAATAGTATACTAGTTATGTATTTTTACATACTATTCGGAAAAAGTAGTGGCATCTTCACAATTCAGAGAATGTAGTGGCATGGATGACATTGATGGCAAAAGAAAAGTAGTTATAGTTAAGGTTTTACCATTGTTCTCTATAACCGTGAGCTCTGATACCACTCGGTAACATCCCTTTTTTGATAATATAGCAGCGGAAGCTAATCTCGGGTATTACTTCATGAATCATAGGCACAATCATAGAAAACGACTCAAAAGAGACATTTTTAAAAGATACGTTATCATTCATTTAAAATCAGAGTTTTACAAAGGCAGGTCCCAAAATCTAGTTACATACAATGTGAATGATAACAAGTTTTAGCCATCTTCATGTCCATGCCACTCCATGCCATAAGTTGCTTAATTACCTGAGATAAACATGCTAAAAAGTCAACACAATGGTTGAGTGAAATTCATAGGTTTGAAATGTAATAGTTGAATACAAGTTATCATAATGGAAATATTGGTATTGCAGGGATAATTATCATGGAGAACATTATTATCATGGAGAACAGTATTATCACCTTAAACTCATGAATCACATAAAGAGATATTAAAGAGATATTGAGAGATACTACCCAAAGAGGTATTTGAAGAGATATTGGGAGATACTACCCAAAGAGGTATTTGAAGAGATATTGGGAGATACTACCCAAAGAGGTATTTGAAGAGATATTGGGAGATACTACCCAAAGAGACATTAAAGAAATATTGGGAGATACTACCCAAATAGATATTAAAGAAATATTGGGAGATACTACTCAAATAGATATTGAAGAGATATTGGGAGATACTACCCAAATAGACATTAAAGAGATATTGGGAGATACTACCCAAATAGATATTGAAGAGATATTGGGAGATACTACCCAAATAGATATTAAAGAGATATTAAAGAAATATTGGGAGATACTACCCAAAGAGGCATTTTCATGTACTTAGGCAATAATATATCAGGATAGCATATAGTTTAGAAAACACTTGCATTCATGGTTTATATTAGGTATCACGGGATTATAAAGTATGTGAGGTTATGAACTCATTAAGTCTTTGAAAAGTAATCACATTGTTATAAGATAAACAAGTATATAAAAGAGTTCGTAAACAAGCACGTATCCTCCTCGCGGGTTTATAAAACATGTAAATAAGTAAAGGCGAGGTTATGAATCTCACAATATCGGTTTTAAGTACTTGTGTATATTAAAAACAATTAAGCATGTATCCCCCTCGCGGGTTTATAAAGCATGTAAATAAGTAAAAGCGAGGCTATGAATCTCACCTGAATATGTAGTTGTAATAAATATTCCAAAATGAAAGCTGACGACCTTATCACAATCTCAATAGGGAAGGTTGATATAGCAAAATGATAGTAAACAGCCACGTCACGCAACCTGAGTAAATATGTCAAGTCTTAGGGAGATTGTACTCTAGAACTTTGGTTCAGAGAGTTATGAGTTTGATTGGAAAGTTTGGAATTATTGTATCACCGTTCGGGCCATCATAATTCAGAAGTCATTCAGTAAACGTTTGAGGAGCTAGGGCACTTTATAACGTAAACCCAACAACTCAGTCAGAACGTAATACCAAGATGAAACCCCTTAATATGAAGCTCCCTAGTATTGTGATACGATATAATCGGTTTTAAGCGTTTTGATCAATATCTGGAAATGTTAAGCACGTCAAGCGTTAAATAAAGTTATGTTTTGTAAGGTTTTGAATACATTTTTATACTTTTTCAAAATGTTACATTTTAGACCCTTGAGAATGAAAAATGGCAAAATATACCCTTGGAGTTTGCACTTTTACGAGTTTGGTCCTTCAAGTTTAAAAGATATACAAAGTAAACCTTGCACTTTAGAAAGTGACATAATAGACCCATATAGTTATACTTTGATAAAATGACATATTCAGTCCTTCTATTTATTAATTTTAGAAAGTTACGATATATACCCCTTGCATGGAATACTTTTTCAAAACAAGTCCAAAATGCCATGCAAGCTTATTTTAAGTTTCTAAATGATATTTGCAGGTTATAGCTTATTAATATAAGCTAAAATATGAAGATTTAACGTAACAAAAGTTCAGATTAACGATTCGTTAAGCTAGAAATCAAAACGGGTCGAATTAGGGTTTTATAATGAAAACGCGTAGGTTTTTATTTCAAATTCCTTCAATAATCAATAAAGTAGTTATAATAACATTAGTTAAGCATGTTAGGATAGATTATAACAACATTTTATCATTATAACTTTTAGATTTATGAAAAACATGAAATTAGGTTTCGGGTGTACGGTTTTGGATTAAAATAGAAAATGAGCATGAATTGAGTTATAAAACTTTAACAAGAGTTTATTTAGGATCATAGAAACATAAATTATAGGACAAGAAGTGGAACATCCAGATACCTGGTTTTCGAGCTTATAGCTTGGAAATGGTTCAAAATCGGACTTTGCACTCGTACCCTAAAAAACGACACGTTTTGGGTGGGCTTCAAGGATTCAAAGATTCTCTTGATTCTTGTTCTTGGATATCCTTAGGACATTCTTGAGCAGAGAATTGTTTCTCTAATGGGTTATAGAAAAAAGAAGTGGGGGATGAGTTGATATGAAGGTATAGAACCCCTATTTATAGTCGAATTCTACCAAGGAGATTAAGGAAGCTTAAAGACCAGGCCTTGGACATGTGGAGCAGATAGAGGGTGACAATGAGAATCAACATTATGAGTCTGATTCTAGAGTGTGGGTAGGATTGCAAAGTGGAAAGTTGGTTTTATTTTTTTTTATGGTGTTTTTTGAATTCGGCAAGACTTAGGGACTAAGGAAGTGATATGGTCCCATTTAGCAACCATAGGAAATGTGTTAGACCCTGCTTGTAAGCTGCTTCGGAAGTAAAGAGAGGAAGTCATTGATGTCTTGTTTGCAAAGAAAAGCTTAAAATGGGTCATTTTGCAAGAAAAGAATGACGCGGTTCTAATAAGGGCTCGGATTGAGTTTTTGAGCTTGGATTTCGAGTACATCTGAGTTATAAGTGTGGATTAATGATCACAAGGTTTGTATTAAGGATTATAATCAAGAATTGATAGGTGGTTCGGGTTTAAAATGGGTGAAAATGAGTAAACGGGTCCAAAGTCAAATTAGGGCACGTTAGGGTTTCTTGGATTTATTCTCGTGTTATAATTGAGATGAAATGATGAAATAATGAGAGAATATGATTGATAATGTTGTAAATTAAGTTATTACAACTTATTTGAGTGTTGGTTGAAGTTTAAAATGGATAAATATCGAGAAACGAAGTGTGGTCCATAGGTTTGTAGTATTTTGCTTGGGTTGGGTTTCTAGGTTTCATTCAGAAATCTTATGAAATAAGATGATTATGGAAATGTAAATGAGTATATGACATGCTTTAACTTGTACTTGATGGATTTATACCAGTTTCTTGGGAAAAACGGAGGAAAAATGGCAATTTGGATATCGTAGCATTAAAGACTTGTACATTACTTAAAGGACATGTACCTTATTGGAGGGAAATATAATTATTCAAATGAGATTTTAAATACTTGAAATATATGCTTTAGATATTAACCTTTCACGAAATTTAGGGTTTTAAAACGGTTTAAAGCCCGTTTTGATATAACGTTGTGAATGCTACATTATAAGAGTAATGTACTTTATAATAATGATATTAAGATATCGACTTGATATGTTATCATGTTTGCTTGACATATAAATAGATATAGATGGCATAGGTAGGTTGCGTGAGCTCGTCTACTTTAGTTATGCAAGTTACTTGTCATATTAGATATGGTAATGCAAGTAAGGTAATAAAGCGAAAAATTTCCCCGTACAATTGTGATCATAATAAAACAAGTTGATTTTGCATTTGATGAAAATTCTTGGGTTGTTATAGTCTTCACCACTTACAGAAATCTCGTCCCGAGATTTAGCTGGATGTCGGAGAGATGTCAAGGAATGATTATGAATTGTAAGAGAGTTACTAATCATGTGGGGTATAGATTTGGAAATGAACAAATGATGAAGGTGATAATGATAATGATTAAGTGAAGAAAAGGGATTATTTGTACAAATGGATTGAAAGAAACTTGTTTGTACGTATGCTATATACTTAAGCCTACTTATTTATAATTTATCACTTACAAAGAAAAGCAAATCCTTGTAACTGAGAATTTATAAATTCATAGTTCGGAGATTTATAATTTCTTATTTAAATGAAGAAGCGTCCTAATTCTTTTCAATAAGATGATCATAAATAATCGCCTTACTAAGCATAAAAAACATTATATCGAAATGGTAATGTGTAAGAATGGAAGGGGGAGATGATATTATTTTCAAATCAAAAAAGTAATGAGTAAAGAATATAAGATATTAGTTGCAATGATGCATGTTTCATCGTATTTCATTCAATGATAAAACAGTGTTTTTCAAAGTATGAGGGGAGTATCATAGTTGAACATAATGGAATTGACAAATGACGTCGAGTTTTGATATCACCAGATAACAAGATGAAATGAAATAATCCCTTTATTATTTCATGGATAAATTTACATATCTTACATCACCGAAACTCTAAGAGTGTTGATACTTATGCTACGTGTCTTGGGGTAGGATTCTAGATAAAAGCAACAAATGACAAGGATTGTAGCTTGGTGTTTGGGGTTTATGAAGTGGGTTTCAGAAGATCCTTCATATGTAACTGGTGGCGAACCTGAGTATCCTCAAGAGTTGTTTTCAGCGGTTGATCTTTTGTTTTTGCAGTTTCTGGTCAGATGACCCACTTTGTTGCAAGTCCGACACTTGACAGTGCAAACTCCTGTATGATGCAGGGTGCATCTTGTACACAAAGGAAGGTTTCTTGACGGTTTCCATTAGCCTTAAAGGTTTCCTGCCTTCCATTTTGTTGTTGGTGATGATCATTGTTGCGGTTGTTATTGTTGCGGTTATCTTGGTAGTTGTGGTTGTTGCGATTGTTGGAGTGGTTATTGTTGTTATGATCATTGGGGTATTTGTTATTGTTACGATTATTAGGGTAGTTGTTGTTGTCGTTGTTGGTGTTTCTTTTATCCTCAAACTTTCTTTTATGATCATCGGTTTCTTGCACAGAATTGCGCTTTAGTATCTGATCCATTAGCCTCTGGGCTATGTTGACAGCTTCCTCCAAAGTTTGAGGTTTTGAAGCAGTAACGTTTCCTTCAATGCTTTGGGGCAGTCCCCCGATGAAAGCTTCCATAAGTTTCTCAGAATTTGGCACCATGTTTGGACATAAGACTGCTAATTCTTGGAATCTTCTAACGTAAGTCTTGAGATCATCTCTTTTCACAACCAAGTTGTAAAATTCATCTTCCATTTTCTTGACTTCAGTTCGAGGGCAATACTTATTGGTCAAGAGCCTTTTCAATTCAGTCCAGGTGATCCTATTAGCTTGTTCTATTCTGATAGGTTGGGCGTATGCATTCCACTAGGACAAGGCATCGTCGGTCAGGGTACCAGTAGCAAATGTTACTCTGTTTTCCTCGGCACAATTGCTACGAGAAAATACTGATTTAGTTCGTTCAAACCAGCGAATGAGTTCAACAGCTCCTTCCGTACCATTGAAGTAGAAAGGTTGACAGCTTATGAATTCTTTGTAGTTTCCTCTTTTTGTTACAGAAATTTCTCTTGGTCCAGTGTTCCTATTAGGATTGTCGGCATTTTCCATGGCAGCAGCTTGTGCTTCCAGGGTGGCAGCAATACCATCAGTAATCAGTTGTCGGATGGCAGCCTGAGTCATAACTGGTGTTGCAGATGTTGATGTTCTCTTGGGAGGCATCTATCAACATATACAAGACAACACAGAATGAGAATCCATAAAATGATATAGTCATATCACAGATTAAGGTATGAGAATAAAAAGACTTGTGATCATTCTTTGATATTGCAGGATACAATGGAAAATTTTAGAATTTAAGACTTTGAGAGATAGATACGGAATGAGTGATTCAATAGGAGGCTTAGTGTTTCTAAGTACAAAGATTTGAAAATATCGGATGGTAAGAAAATTATAGTAATTTTGGATAAAGATAGGAGTCATCATACTATAGGATAGACAATCTCGACATATATAATTGGTATTATAAAACAACGAGGTATAATAGAATCACCACTTATATAAATAACTTGTTTATATAATTTACATAGTAAAATTTAACAAGTTTCTTTATTCATACATCTAGTGGTTGGATTCTAGAAAACTCCAATCTGGTGGTTCTTCCTTGTTGTTTTTAAGTTCGTAGGTGACATCCTGAAGATCTTCCTGATCTGCTTAGTGACGAGTTTGGATTTCCTCAATGATTATTTCCAGAGATGAACATTATAACAAAGTATCTGACTCATCAGGTTCCTCGGGGACTGGTTCACTTTTCAGTGGTCGCGGTATGATCCATATGTGGTAACATGTAACTAATTCGCTCAATTGCTCGGTCGTGACAAGTATTCTATCATAAGCTTGGCAAGGATACACATCTCTACCGCTAAAGCTAAGGAGTAACAAGTTTATAAAGATAAATATGGGTTTTTGTATGGAAAGGCATACGGTTTGATCATTCTACAATCTTTCACCAGAAGTACCACTCCAACAAGGCAGCTGAAGCACACATACACACCTGAAATGCCAGGATAGACATGTGTGTTCGATCACATCCCCATTCAAATTTAACCAACGGTTAGAATGAAGAATGATATAGGGTAGGAACCTTCTAACTTTCACCAAAATTCGTAAACCAACTAGGTACAAGATGTGCATACATGGACATAATGACAGAATAGACATGCATGTTCGTATGGATCCTCATTCGTGTAAAACCAACGGCTAATCATCAGGTGAGAGGGAAGTAAATTGTTGTTAAATAAAAATCAAGAAACAAATAGATTAAGACTTAAGATACAAGTTGCTAGACACTTATTTCCTGACCGTTACCATGATAAAGACACAACTATTTACAACGTCTTGATCATCGATCAAAAACAACAACCTAAGTTGGCGTTCTCGTAATGGTCAACTTCCCAATCTTCCCAAAACTTTACATACTCTACAAGGCAAGTGGCGATATCTTTCACTTTGTATAATACTCTACATCATTGATGTTTTAGACGTATCAACGAATAATCGATTCTTCGTGTAATTCCTTCGGTAGTTCCTTTGGTAATTCCTTTGCGAAACGATTATTTTCAAACTTTCTTTCTATTTTTGTATTTTTCTCATTTTTTTGATTTTTTTACCTATACTTCAAATCTCGGTGTAGTTTCACCATCTTCACGATCATAATAATTTCGGATAATTTCTTTGATAGTTCCTTCGTCTTCGGATTCACCAATAATTGTGACGGTAGTAAAATCACATGAGCTTTGACTACTAATATACATTCCCATTTGCAATGCGCAAATTTCCAACCGCACCAAAGATAGAAAATGACACAAGACTCGGGAAATACAAACTTTACACTTTAAGCAACTAGCAAAGCAACTGTAAATTAAACTTAATCTAACAGGGTAGGTTACGGTGTAAGGGTGTAACAAAACAAATAGTTGGTGTAAATTCCTAAAGGATTGGCTCTACGGGTTGTTCTAATGGATCATCACTCTAAAGATGAGAGTGGAAAGGGTTTAAACGGGAGGTTAACTAACCGGTGTAGTTAGTTAATAAGCAACATGTAAAGGCGATTTGGGTGTAATCCTAAAATTTACCAATTTAAACAAGTTACTCCATCTAAATCCATTGTACTTATCATTGCGGTCTCAAGTGATATACCAAGCGAAGTTCTAAAGTCTACAACATCACCGGCACACTTATATTTTGTGGAATTTGGGTAAACATTTGGAAACAGAAAGGTTAAATCCTCACAATATCTAATAAGGGTTATTGTGTGCGAGTTATGTATCAAGTAATTTCACAAAAGTATGCTTGAAATTTTTTTAAATTTGAGCATAATTTAAGCATTTTAGTGTGAAGATTAAGACAAGTAAACATTCTAATTCCATCCCCTACTTGAATTATACAACCTCCTCGTTGTATATATAAAACATTAAATACGAGAATTTAAAAAGAATTAGAATGAGAAACTCCCCTGATATTTACTGGGTAGATTCTCTAAGTTGTGTTTATGAGCAAGATTGTGTGCTGAAAAGGCGTCTGAATCCTAGCACGAACAACACACACATAGAATTCCAGAAAATATGCATTCCACCAACTTCGTCTATATTTCTTTCTCGAGGTCCTGTATAAAATATAGGAAGAACAAGTGCATTCCTATCTTGGTACCTATGGTTAATTTAAACTAAACTAAACAAACTAATTACGAGTCAGACTGGTGGATACGGAGTATCAGTTTTGGGGAATACGCCGTATTCAAAATCTGAAAATAATGTTTTTAAAGTGCAATAAAATAAAGACTGACAACGTCCAGACAATCAATACGCCGTATGGTATGGAGCGGATACACCGTATTGATGTCTGGGAAGACAGACTCGATAAAATTAAATAACAATCCGGGTTGTCTCCCGGGAAGCACTTTTGTTTACAACGAAGTCTTTAAGTTAGACTTTTCTTCAGCTTCCATATATTTTGAAATCATCTTGTTTCCCATTCTTGCATTTGTTGTGTTAATATCCTGCTTGGTTCCGTATCATATCCATGAACTATGGTGCTGAACTTACTGCCAGGCTTTGATTCTATCACACATAGACAAACCAAAATGTCATATCATGATATATATGTAAAAATATGGGAACCTGTTTTATAGTTAGATACATCATGACATGAATAATAATAAATGTACAGATGAATACAAAAGATAAAGGTAGGAGGAATCATGGGTCTGGCTGCTGTGGGTCCTGCTGAGCTGCAGAGGTGCTGGCCTCGCCAGTCCTCTATCTGACGCGCCTCTGGTAGGATATATGAGTATGAGAATATGGTGTATAGGTAACTCCTACCCTGTCCATCATCCGTCCTAGTCAAGTGGTCACCCATGTACTAAATCTAGAAAAATCACGAGCCATCGCGTCAATCACCTTGCGCTGCTCGATCAATGCCCCACGAATCTCATGCACGTCCTCCTCTAGTCTGGACATCCTCTGAGGCATGGTCCTGGCAGGAACTGGTGGTGGCAGAGGTGGTTGCTGAGGTGCCAGTACGGGTACCGGAATAGCCTGGCCACCCTCATCAATAATCGAGGTATCCTGAGCCACCCCGGGGGCACCAGCCGCAGCATCAGGCTGCCTCTCTGGTCCCATGGCCACCCAGGCCCAAGTAACATCTAGCTGCACACAAATCTAAAGCCTCACCAGCTCAGCCATATCAATAATCTGAGCTCAGGGGAAATAACCGTTAATCCTTCGAGTATCTCGGCAGTCAGGAGCCCAAAATGATCAGCCAATCAAGCTACAAACTGCCTATTAGAAATATGCGCCCCACTCTTCCTTCCAGTGGAAAACCTCCTCAGATATTGGGCTAACAAGTAAGGGATGTTGACCGATCCAACATCCAGCCCTCTCAGATATAACAAATCAGTCACGGTTACCTTCTCAGGTGCCTGACACCTCCCAGTAATACTGTGTGCCATCATTCGATGGCAAAGTCTCAGAATTAGATCTTTGATCAAAGTGTAGGAAGGAGGAGGTCCCAAAAATCTCCATCAGTCAAAATATCCCTCCAATAGTTATGTAGATCCCCCTTCCCAGGGATCATCCTCTCACTCTCACTCTAGTACCTAGCAAAACCGAGGGACTCCATCTCCTCCCCGGTGTGTAATCCCAAGGCCAAAATAAACTGCCTCCAGCTCAATCGTCTTCTGGCTCCACCTAACTAAAACTGAATAGTACCAGGAGCATCCAAATCAAGTAATACCTCTCCAAATCTGAGCGTGCTAAGGAACTCCAGAATAAGCTCCCAAACCAGTGGTCCCCTAGTACTAAATAGCCTCCCCAAGCCTGACTAGTAAACACGACTACACCGGCCTCATCACGGTGCTCCATCGCCATCCTAGCAAACAAATCGTCCCTCAGAAGCTCGGGAATACCCTCAAAATCCACAACCTGTACCCTATGTATCTCTCGACTGTAAATCCTCCCCAACCTCGACTCAAAATCTGCTATATTCGAAGCAGTATACTCCAACCCCTCGTACCTAAGAAATCGGTGTCTCTACTCACGCGGTGGAAGAGCCATATCTGCAAAATCAACGAGGAAAGCACAAGAGTATAGAAATTTAAACCTTCTGTTCTGAGAGTGGATAAGACATATTCATAAGTGGATACGTCATATAGGGATCTAAAAGTCAATACGCCATGTAGATTTTAGTCAATACGGCGTATGGGTCTAAAATTCAGGATCCTTATTTTACTCAATACGCTGTATTCATTTTACTTAATACGCCGTATTAATGTTTTAAAATTGGGTAAAAATTAGTCAATACACCGTATCTATGTTAGTGGATACGCCGTATTGAGTCTGCAGAATGAAAACGAAAGGGGTTTCCCATATTTACCCATTTTAACCCATTTAAAACTCAAACCTTTTCACATCTATTCAGGGGGAGGAAGATTTAAGGAATCCTAAAATTATTTGTAACACCCCCAAATTGGGATGCATCGGAATATAGGTTGGAGGTGGTACTTCATAGATCAATAACACAAGATATATATAAGAACGACCATTAAAATCGTTTAAAACAGATACATTGGATTTAACAAATTGTTTGTTACAAAAGTCCGAAGCTTCACTTGTTCAAAATACAAAGATTTCTAGCCCATAACAGATATACAAAATGTAATGCGACAAAATCTTTAATGCATGACATCCAAATCAAAACCACCAATGTATCCCTTGCACCTCGTGCCTTATTGATCCCCTGAAAAACATTGCTTAAAACGTCAACATATTGTTGAGTGAATTCATAGGTTTATAAAATGTATAATGTAGGACCGCAAGATTCCCCATGATAATGCAACAGATGAAAACATCATAAAATGTAATTACGTTTTCCTAAGCTCATGAAACTAAAGCTCGACATGTATGAAATGCAATATAAATTGCCAACATTGCCCGTGATGATGTTCTATCCCGCAACATCCTATGTCCGACATGGTATACGTTCGTTGTCCGGCAAACCGGCACAGTGAGCATGACTCACCCAAATGGGGATGACAATCTCAAATAGATCTATTTATAACATTGACGCTCACAACAGTAATTGAAAGTTCATGATAATGGGCTTAGAGGGTTATCACTACTTAGGCAAACACGTAATCGTAAATGTGAAATGTCCACTTGCGTCTAATTGTAAAACATGCATATGTTTCTCACCCCAAAACTTGTAAATCATTCAAATGTAAAATGTGGGGCTATGAACTCACCTTGAGTGAGTGAATCAACAATATAAATCACAGAATGATAATGCGTCACGTAAACATCTGAATGCAACCTAATTAATTATAGGTCGTATAAGAAAATGCCAAGCGTACATATGAATATGAATTACACAATGCAATGCCACACATATATACTTGTAGTGAGGTGTTGAACATAGATTTATATGTTGTTATAAAGTATCCTTAAAGTTTCATTTGGCTATTTGTCTTTTGTAAATAACATTGTACTATCGTTCGGGCTATCATAATATAGAGGTCATGTAGTGAACGTATGAGGAGCCAGGACACTTTAAATCGTAAATCCACAACTTAGTCTATACACACCCCAAAGAGGCCTCATATCAGTATGAAACTCTCTATAATATAAGCATTTGGTCTAGATAAGTCAGAATAAAATGCATAAGAAAAAAAGGTTTTGATACATAAGCATAAAGTAATTTATAAAACTATTTTTAGAGTTAAAATCTAACAAAAAACCAGCGAATCTAACTCGTTATAAGGCAGTGTTTTCTTGGGGAAACTCTCGAAACAAAGCTAAAAATGTATACTTTATATTTCTAAGCCTTTATTTCCATTTCATAGTGTTGATGTTTGGTTTATGCAAAAACACTTTCGAACCTGCTCAAAATAGTTTTTAAGAACTTGTGTCGTAAATTGGATATATCTCTTTCGTTTTCTCATAAAATAATGCGTTTTTTAAGCTAATGATTATCTACTTTGAGTCTAGTTTGCAAAGATGGATGCCCTTGACCACCTTGTTACCAAAAAAACTTAAAAAACTCAAAATGTCACAACAGTCACAGCACTGCCGTCCAAGACAGCAGGTTTGCCTCCTGGTAAAAGGGCCATATCTCCCTCGTTACTTATCGAAACATGTTGGTTCAAGTTCCAGATTTTAAGTCAAAGAGTTCTCTAAATATACTTCAACTGGACCAAATACCCAAAACGCACCTAACCTAGTGGTTTGTTTACAAAGAAAATTTGTGTGGCAGACGAGTTGGCCTAAGTAGCTAAACCCACTATTGCCCACTATCATGAACTGTCAATTGCTAGTTAGCGAGTGCGAATGTTATGAATAGATCTATTTGGGATTGACATCCCCGTTCGGGTGAGTAGCTCTCACTAGTTTTGGAGGTCCGAAACGTGAATGTATACATGTCGGAACAATTTGGATGTTGCAGGTTTAAACATCTACACGGGCCCATTATTTGCATTAAATTGCATACATAGATGTCGAGCTTCGGTGTCATGAGCTTAGCGTACTTCGTAACTACTTTTATGATATTGTATTCGTTACTTATCATAATTTTAGAAATCTTGCGGTCCTACTTTATACATTTACTAAACCTGTGAATTTACCAATTTTATGTTGACGTTTTAAAGCATATTTTTCTCAGGTCAATAAGGTACAAGAAACAAGGATACATTGGTGGTCACCATTTTGGAGTCATTACATTAAAGATTTAGGTGCATTGCATTTTGGGAATAACTGTTATGTCTTAAAATCTTTATAATTTCATGGATGAACAATTTAAGCTTCGGGCTTTTGTAACAAGCAAGTTTATTAAATCCAATGTATCATTTTTAAACGACTCATTTAGAGGTCGTTCTCATATCTTGTGCTATTGATCTATGAAGTAACACTCTCAGACCCATATTCCGCTGCGACCCATTTTGGAGGTGTTACAGTTGGTGTGGTTTAGTGTTTAGTTATGGGTTTTGAGACAAAAAGGAGAGAAAGAGAGCTTTTTCACTTAGCAAAATGAGGAGTGTGTATGTTCTCATCTAGTGGATGTCCTTATATGTATAAAAAGCTAATCAAAGATGCATGTAAGAAGTCTTGGGACAAGAATGAGGGATTTAAGGAAGTCATTGGTAAAAAAGAATGGGAAGTATGGCTAGGTTTAATGGCAAGTGATGTACAAAAGACCAAGTTGAGAGTTTTGTGATATTTCTTGATGTGTTTTCACCAAATCCGGCCTATGCATGTATATATGTAAGATATTTTGTAAATTTTGGGTATTGGGTATAAATGTGAGTATTTGTTGAAGCGTAGAAAAGTTTTGGTGGTTCCAGGTATGCCTAAACGTATTTTATCGTGAAACGTAAACACTTTACGTAACCAATAAAAATAAAATGAACAAAGTTAATAATTATCCTCAAAATAATTACTTAACACTTGCTTGATGTAAACATTTTATTGTTTGATGCCCGTTTACATTGAACGATAATTTTTAGCTTACGCAATTTACCTTAACGTTTATGATTTAAAAGCAAACGCGTACAATACTGAAAATACATAGTGAATTTATTGACGTCGTAAATTACCCTAAAACACGAGGTGTTATAGTCTTCCCCGTTAAATGAGCCTTGTCCTCAAGGCTTAAGACGCGGCACTTGACGACGGTGCAGTCTTTACGAAGAGATGTGGATATTTCTTCCTGAATTGGTCTTCACATTCCCATGTGAACTCAGGACCTCTCTTGGAGTTCCATCGAACCTTGACAATTGGGACACGGCTTCGCCTTAATTGTTTGACTTCGCGATCCATGATTTCGACTGGTCCCTCGACGAATTGAAGCTTGACATCAGTGTGTAGCCCATCCAACAGAACGACTAATGGTTCGTCGTCATAACACTTCTTCAAGTTGGATACATGAAACGTATTGTGAACCCTGCTCAGTTCTTCGGGAAGATCAAGCTTGTAAGCAACGTCTCCAACCCTTTCTAATACTTTGAAAGGTCCAACATATCTGAGGCTTAACTTCCCCCGTTTGCCAAAACGTATGACCCCTTTCCAAGGCTAAACCTTAAGCATAACCTTAACCCCAACTTGAAATTCCATCGACTTACGCTTTAAATCAGCGTAACTCTTTTGTCGATCACGTGCGGCTTGAATTCTTTGCTTGATCTGGATGATCTTCTCTGTTGTCTCTTGAACTATCTCTGGACCAGTAAGTTGAACTTCCCCAACCTCGGCCCAAAAAATAGGTGAACGGTATTTTCGACCATAAAGTGCTTCAAACGATGCAGCCTTAATGCTAGCGTGATAGCTATTGTTATATGAAAACTCGACTAATGGCAAATGGTTAACCCAACCCTTTCCAAAGTCGATCACACAAGCATGCAGCATATCCTCGAGAGTTTAAATAGTCCTCTTGCTTTGTCCGTCAATTTGTGGATGGTACGCAGTACTCATGTCCAAGCTAGTACCCAAAGCCTTCTGAAGTGACCTCCAAATATTTGATGCGAACCTCGGGTCGCGATCACAAATGATTTAGACAGGTATTCCATGCCTCGTGACCACCTCTTTCAGGTACATTCTTGCCAATTTTTCCATGAGATCAGTTTCCCTCATTGGTATGAAGATGGCAGATTTTGTATGTCAGTCAACGATCACCCAAATGGTGTCGTAGCCTTGTGCCGACTTAGGAAGCTTCATGACAAAATCCATAGTAATATTATCCCACTTCTATTGAGGTACCTCGGGTTGTACCAACAATCTTGATGGCCTTTGGTATTTGGCCTTAACCTTAGCATATGTCAAACATTTGCTAACATAGGTGGCGATGTCGGCCTTCATATTGGGCCACCAATATAGCTTCTTCATGTCTTGATACATCTTGTCAAAACCCGGATGGATAGAATATTTTGACTTGTGGGACTCATGCATAATCATAGTCCTCAAGTCACCATAACATGGTAACCAACTCCTGCCATTTAAGCATAGAGTTCCATCCGCGCGAGGTTCCAACTTTTCTATTCTAAGTTTCTCCAGATCCTTTGAATTTTCAATCAACATACCTCCAACATCTTCAATCCTGATGTTCTCTAGCTTTCGTGCTTCAGTCTGAGCATTCAAGATTTTCTTAGGAATATCCAAGCCAATAGTCATTACTAAGGCTCGAACCCTTAATGGTCTACTTCACTCTTTCCTGCTCAAAGAATCAGCAACAACATTTGCTTTTCCCGGGTGATAACAAATCTCACAATCGTAATCACTAAGCAACTCTAACCAACGACATTGTCTCATGTTCAGCTCTTTTTGATTAAGAATGTGTTGTAAACTCTTATGATCAGTGAACACCGTACACTTGGTCCTATACAGATAGTGCCTCTAAATCTTGAGAGCGAACACTACTGCTCCAAGTTCCAAATCATGAGTCGTATAGTTCTTCTCATGAATTTTCAACTGGCATGATGCATAAGCAATAACCTTTTCTCTTTGCATCAACACATCGCCCAAACCCTTCTTTGAAGCATCGCAGTATGCGATGAAATCTTCGCTTCCTTCAGAATCTACGATGATTGGCTCCTAGATATCTTGTATCAGAGGTTGGCCAGGAAGTCTCTCTAGGACTTGCATTGGTGCGTAGATATCGGTAATCACGTGCTGATAGCTCGCGTGTAGGGGAAAATGTGGCGGGGGGGTGTAACGTTCAACTATTGTAAGTTGATCGGAGCATGCCAGACTGCTGAGACTCGCGATATAAGTTTCACAGCCGCTTAGCAATGTCAGATTCTTCAGAGTGAGTAATACGCATACTGGTCCATTTGGTCATCGCCGTGATTATCTTATGCCAATAATCCTATTGAGTGATAAAATACTCTCTCAGTACTGACGAGCAATCAGTTAACCGAATATGAATATCATGACACTAACAGCCGCACGCACGTGGTGTCTCTACATGAGATAAGCGATGCCGCTAAAACCTTTCTACATGATTACTGAGAGACGTAGAGACAGTAGAAAGCAGTCTCCACAAATGGAGATAGCGCGAGACTGCGCTGCGAGACACTCTGGCGGTCAATCACTCTATCTCCAAGTGAGAGCGAGTGAGACGATGTTCGTTATCCAAAATTCAAGGGGGTAAAAATGACAAAGCATGTATTAACTTCCTACTATGTTTCTATCTCTAGCAACTGCGAAATTAACTAATTTTTGCTCCCCCCCCCCCCCTTTATGTTCTTGGCTTGTTCTTCGAATATATCAAAATATCGTCAATAAAGACAACACGAATTTTATCCCAGATAAGGTTTTCAGCAAACCCGATTCATAAGGTCCATGAATACGGCCGGTGCATTGTCAAACAAATGGCATAACGTTGAAATTTATAATGGCCATGAACGATTCGAAAGCGGTCGGCAGAATGTATTCCTCTCGAACCCTCAGTTTGTGATAAACAGCCTTACATTGATCGTCGAGTATACACGCGAGCCCTTGAAGCTAGATCAAATAAATCATCAATTCTGGGACAGTAGATACGGTTTCTTCACCGTTAGATTTATTCAATTCCGTTATATCAATGCACATCCCGGAATGATCCATCCTTCTTCTTAACAAACAAGACTGGGGCTCTCTTCGCCCAGGTGTGAGAAACGGGTCTTATAAGCCTTTGTCAGATAAGTTTTCTTTTAGTTTGCTCCGACAACTCTTTCATTCATAAGTGCCAATCGATAAGGGCCCGGGCTATAACGGGTCAACCCAGGTATTAAATTGATTTGAAATTCCGCTTGTCGAGTTGGAAGGAAAGACCCTTGAAGTTCCTGCAAGGAATAACATCAGGAAAATCAAGGATAATTTGGTACGTCTTAAGTCCAGCTTTTTTTTTCCTTCGCTTGTCTCAGTGCCTTCATAGAACATGTGCCAAAAAGATTGGAGACAATCTTTTAGCAAATACTTTTAGGTTTTAGTGCATTAGGTGATGTTCAAACGAGTCTCGTTTCCCTGGTTACTTCCATCACCGCGAATGATTAGAGTTTCTTTTCCCCAATGAATACGAACGATTTTCTCAGCACAAATGATGAATTCTTGGTACTTTTCCAACTAATCCATACCGATAATGACGTCAAGACTACCAAGTTCTACAGGCATTAAGTCTATGTTGAATGGGTGGTTCAGGAAGTTTAATGTACTACCCCTAAGGATAGTGTTCAACCTACTTATTCTCCCGTCAGCTAGTTCAACGTCATAATAGTGATCTAATACAGTTGGTGTGATATCAATTTGGGAGCTAAATGTAGTGGACACAAAGCTTCTATCTGCACCAATATCAAATAAGACAGAATCATAGCGGTTGTTTAGAAGGAACGTACCTGTAACGACGTTTGAGTCTGGGTTTATCCCTGCATGGCCTACCACATACACTTTCGCCGATGCATTGCCATGTCTACGTTGGTTACCGCGGTTGTTGTTTTTTAGCTTTGGACAATCCCTCTTGAAAAGCCCTTAGGCTCCACACTCATAACAAGTAGGCTTTTGACCCGACCTAGTGCCCCTCTGATTGTTAGCATTGTTGGCGTTTGAAGTGCTCCTGCAGTCACGGGCTAGATGGCCAACTTTATTGCACTGTAGGCATCTGGGAGCAATAAGGAACCATCACGGTGATAAGTTGTATTTAGAGCATAGGGGTTTATGATACCCCTATATGCTTCTTCTCGATCAGACCTAACAGTGTAGGCTCGGCCAGTGTTCTGCCTCTTGTTTTTTTGTTGTTGTTGTTGGTTATCATCTTGCTTTCTCTTGGACTCTGTCTAACGTTCAGCAAAAGTACAGATTTCCTTATACATTAGCTCGGCTACGATTTCAACTGCTTCTTGCATTGTCTTTGGTTTAGATCCTACTACACTCCCATGAATCATGTCGGGAAGACCACCGACATATTTTTCAATTTTATCAGATTCTTCGGGAAACATCCTTCCGCACAACAAAGCCAATTCCTGAAAGCATTGGGTATAACTTGTCAAGTCAATAACCTTCACCTTCAGATTCCAAATCTTCATTTCTAGTTTCTTGATTTCATTTCAAGGACAATATTTGTTAGTCATCATTTTCATGAGTGTTTTCTAAGGCATACCGTAAGCGGCATCATGACCAACTGTCTTGACATGAGTGTTCCACCATGTTAAAGCAACTGAATGGAGAGTGCAAGTAGCAAACTTGACTTGATTCTCAACTATACAATTACTGATATGGAAAACAGACTCCATTCTTTCAAACCATTGAGATAGACCAGAAACTCCTTCTGTGCCTTTGAAGTTTAAGGGTGACATTTGAGAAAAGTCAGTGTAGTAACATTCACGGGCAGTTTCCGTTTCTGTCCTTCGACACACCCATTCCCAATTAATGGCTATACGCCATTCGTATTTCTGTCAGCATCACGTGCTGCCAAAGCGACAGTAACGCCTTGGTTAATCATTGCCTAAAGCTGGTCATTAGTGAAAGATGTGTTGGTTGTTTCTGGGGCAGTGTTTGACCTCGTAGCTCTTTTTGGTGCCATTTTCTTCAATCACAAGAAAATATAATACCCGTTAGATTTCGCAAAATCATAACCATGACATGACATATACACAATAAGTAAAGAGAGATCACAACACACAGTTAAACATACAACTGAATTGAATATTAACAATGGTGTAGCTAAATTGACATTCATTCATAACAAATTCGATTACAGACATGACAAAATACCACCATTACCATATATAAGTAGAAAACATACATGATTGTTCAGAAACAAAATGATCACAACGATAAGGATTACAAAATATACAACCTAAAGCCATACTAGCCGGGAGTTACCCGTAATACTTAGTAGGCACTACAAAATAACTAGCCATAACATTATCTATGAACTGCTACCATCCTCCTCTGGTGCATCGGGTGTGCCGGACCCTTAACGGTCCCATCTGACATCTCGAACTCTGTCATCTTGGTCTGAAAGTCCTCTCGCAGCTTAGTGCCTCAATGAACTGTGCCTGTCTCCTACGGTCCGCTACCAGCAACTCTATAATCACCGCCTGTCTCCTGCGGTCCGCTGCCTACAACTCTATAATCACTCCTGCTGACCCAATACAGTAGTACGCAGTGACATAACCTCTAAACGTTCAAATCACTAGCGTACATGATCGTTCCTAAGCCTCTCAGACATCCTAGACCCCCCCTCTCTCATCCATCAGTGAGTTTTATAATACGAGCATATTTGCACAGCCTACCTTATACAACATGTTGAGCCGACCAGCCATCAACTGTCGCTCAGTCTGCTCATCATCCAACCTCACATAGATCTCATCTGTGTCTTGCCTAACCCTAGTGGAAAACCCTATCACTCGTCGACCCAACTCTGTGTTATCAGTCGCTGGTAACCTAGACATGTCTACCAGCATCTCATCCCAAGTGTTGGTGATCCCATAACCGACATCTCTCTCTAGATCATGCCTAATCTCCCTATCCATCATGGCAACAAAGCCATAGTCTTCCCTAAAACCTCCAGTCGGTCTAGCAATGGGGGTAGACGAGCTCTCTCCGACCTCGTACCTAGGACCAAAAGCAAAACATAACCTCTTCCTAGGTGGTAAGAAAACCTCGGGCCTGTCCGCTTCATGGTCAGCAAAGGGTAGATGCAAAGGTGGTGATGAAGTAGGTAGCAGTATGGGTAAGAGTGGTGGTATCCCTGATGGTGGGGTACCTAATGGTGGTGTATCTGCTCTGGTGTGGGAGAGTATGATATGTAGCAGTGGTGAATAGGAAGTAGATAGGGCATCAGCTCTCAGTCGGATCATCGTAGCTCTATAACCCAATGGATAAGTAGGACTAACAGGTAATGGTGGAGGTGCTAAAGGTAGTGGTGGTGATACTGGGAGTGGTGGTGAGGGAATCTGAGGTAGTTGTGATGACCATGGGAAAAGTAGTGATGGTGGTGGAGTAGGTATTGCTAGGAGTCTGGCAACCTCTGTATCAAACCAAAATGGTATAGGTGGCTTATATCGGATCGATATCCTAGCAGTAACCCGGTATGCAGGATGTTGTGGTGGTGTGGCCGCATACTCGTCGGTCTCAAGCGGCTCAGTCTCCTCAGCAGATGGGGCATGATCAACAGCTGGTAAAGCAACAACTGTAGAGTCGGCAGGAGCTAGGTGCTCCTTCTCCTCCTCATCCTTCTTAATATCAACATCATCATCCTCGTCATCATCAGATGACTCATCCTCATCATCGCCATCGTCTCCTCCGTCGGCAGGATAATCATTAGGATCTTCCTCAGGGTCCTCATCATCATCCTCCTTTAGATCCTCCTCAGGATCTGACTCAGGAACATAGCTTGGCGAATCAGTAGTGGGTGAGAGAGCAACAGGCAGGGGTTGCTCCTCAGCTGGGAGTACCTCATCCTTTAGTGGCATGAACTCTGGGTATGCCGACTCAGGTATATACGGTACATAGACATGTGAAGGTGGTGCCTGCTCTGGCTCCTCTGGGCCAGGCACATACTCTGGAGATGGTGGTGCCTGAAAAGCGGCTACCACATAGGCATATGGGTCCTCTGGCATCACGGGCAGTCCATCGACTCCTAGTTATTTAATATCTGACAAATTCGCAATGGGCTGGATACCTCCGTGTATGTAACCGTGGAATCCTCAGAATCTGACATAACTGTATCTGAAAATCCAAAATAGCTTATATTATTAAATTAATATAAGACACCTTATAGGTAATAACATTTATACCGAACATGTATATCAAGTACCGAAATGCATCTAGTCTTAACAACTAATGCAACAAGTAGTGTATGTATATATGTACCGTGAAAATCCCTTTGTATAAATGCAATGTTTGAAAACGGTTATAGTCCAGCAAAAACATTTGACCTGGTTCTCTATAACCTTGGATCTTGATACCAATCTGTAACACCCCCAAATTGGATCATAGCGGAATATGGTTTGGGGGTGGCACTTCATAGATTAATAACACAAGATATATATAAGAACGACCATTAAAAGCTGTTTAAAACTGATACCTTGGATTTAACAAATTGTTTGTTACAAAAGCCCGAAGCTTCACATTGTTCACTTGTTCAAAATACAAAGATTTCAGCCCATAACAGATATACAAAATGTAATGCGACAAAATCTTTAATGCATGACATCTAAAATCAAAACCACCAATGTATCCCTTGCACCTCGTGCCTTATGATCCCCTAAAAACAATGCTTAAAACGTCAAACATATTGTTTGACGTGAATTCATAGTTTTAAAAAATGTATAATGTAAAGACCGCAAGATTTTCCCCATGATAAACAACAAATGAAAACATCATAAAATGTAATTAACGTTTCCTATGCTCATGACACTAAACTCGATAAGTATTGAAATGCAATATAAATTGCCAACATTGCCTGTGATGAAGTGTTTCTAACCCGCAACATCTATGTCTGACATGGTATATATCGTTCGCTAGTCCGGCAAACTGTAACAGTGTGCATTGACCTCACCCAAAGGGGATGTCAATCCTAAATTCGATCTATGTATAACATACGGCGCTCACAACATAATTGATAAGTTCATGATAATGGGGCACAGAGGGTTACGCTACTTTGTAGGCAAACCACTAATCGTAAATGTGAAATGTCCACTTGCGTCCAATTGTAAAACATGCATATTTTTCTCACCCCAAAACATGTAAATCATTAAAATGTAAAACGTGGGGCTATGAACTCACCTTGAGTAATGAATATCAAGTATATCACAGAAAATGCGTCAGATAAACGCCAAGTACAACCTAATTAATTATAGGCCATATAAGTACTAAGAATTTTGAATAACTACTACCATATATAATTCTATATAGCTACATCACCATCTAATCGCGTTTGTGAAATATTGTATTTATAAAGTTAAAACGTTTATAAATATTTCATTAGTAAAAACGACGTAACTTTATCGTTTTAAGCCCGTTTCTTACGTTTCTTATGTCCACACTTTCGTATTAAGATGAGTTATAAAAATATTACATTGTCATATTTTTAGTCCCCTGGTGAATAGTGGTTTTTACTGTTCATGGCAGTTTATAAATTTATTTTTATAGATTTAGTTATCGTAAAACCCGTAAATGTCGTATCTTATTCGTTTTAACTCCGTTTTTAGTGATTATTTCGAGTACGTCTTTGTTATTAAAAGTTCTATCTATTTAATGATGTTTTCAAAATATTCATGTCTGATATAAACAGTAACTTTTATAAAAATAGTTTTATAAAAGTATTTATTGTCGTAAACTTGCGTAATTCATAACTCCTTCGTTATTGATCCAAAAATTTCGATTCTTAATGTTTTGGAATCCTAAAAATATGTATTATCTGAAAAAAATAACAAACCTTATATATCAGAAGTATTTTATAACTTGTTTTTATAAAATTTCTTTTATAATGCGTTTAATTAACGTATAACTTGAAATTAGCGAATCTCCTTCGTTATAAATCGATTTTTCGAGTTTCTTACCTTTTTGGAATCCTCATGAGATGTAGTATTTTATAAAAACATAAAATCAATATGTTATAATTCAAATTCTAACAGAATATTTTAATTTGTTTGCTAAAATGTGTTTTAAACTTGTTTTTATAATTTTGACAAGATTAAATTATTACAAGTCCTTTAATAAGTCTAATACCCTAACTTGTAAATATTTATAGTTCTCTACAATTGACGTCCATCATATTATGTCCATTGTGTCCAATAAATTTTCCAACCTATTTATTTAACTTCATAAACATTATAATTAAATAAATATTCATAACTTAACCAATAATTTTTACAAAGTATCCATTTCTTGTAAATCCTTGTTTAGAACATATTAGCATATTTTAAACATCATATTAGCCATGTACAAGATGATGTTGTGCATGATTTAGCATGTACATATTTTATAGCTTTATAAATAACTTAGGTGATGATTTAACTATACACAATTATATAAAATATGAAAGTAAATAATTGAAGAGTTTGGTCTTAGATGACCTAGTGTGAGATGAGAGTGATGAATGCTAAACAACAAGACCCAAGTATTAACCAAGATAATACTTCCATAAAACCCTAATTTTTCCAAAAAAAACTATAACTCCTTTCCTTTGTATAACCCTTTTAATCAACCCACAAAGCTTCCAATACCTCTTAGAATGCCTTAAATATGAACTTAGATCACTTGTATATATGGTAAAATAAATTGTGTGAATTGTTTATGTTTGTTATGTTGAGCCGTGGGCTATGGTTCTCAAACAAGAGAGAATTTGCAAAGTTTTTCTTTAAGGAAGTGTTATGTATGTTTTCTATATTACTTGCACATACATATATTAATAAGAGAAAGTCCATGTGCAAGAAAAGTCATGAATGAGTATACATATAGGGGGGGTTAGAACCAAAGGGAGGGTTTTAAGGAATTGTTAGTCATAGTACTTGGTTCTTGCATATTAGGTGTTAGTACAAGTCCTTTGTTCTAGTCAGTGTGCTCATTGTCTCCCTAGATGGAGATGATCCCCGAATTTTAAGGCTTGGGGTGGACTAGAAATATCTTTGACATATTGTGGTAAAATTCTTGAAGTATTAAATGTGTAGTTTAAGTGTAAAGTGAAATCTTGTAAAGTATTTGTTTTAGTTTGGTTTCCTTAGGTAAAATTCAGCCTATATAATAAATATAGGTGCATTTTTATAAAGCTTTGGGTATTGTGTATAAAAATAGGTATTTGTTGAAGCGTAGAAAAGTTTTGGTGGTTCTGGGTATGCCTAAACGTATTTTATCGCGAAACGTAAACACTTTACGTAACCAATAAAAATAAAATGAACAAAGTTAATAATTATCCTCAAAATAATTACTTAACACTTGCTTGATGTAAACATTTAATTGTTTGATGCCGGTTTACATTGAACGAAAAATTTTAGTGGGGGGGAGGAGTGATGGAGGGAGGAGGGAGAGGGGGGGGGAAGAGGAGGGGAAGAGAGGGGGGGGAGGGTAGAAGGGATGGGCAAGAGTAGGATGAGGGAGGGAGGGGGTTAGGAGTAGTGGAGCGAGTTGGGTTTAGGGGGAGAGGAGAGCGAGAGGGGTGAAGGAGGAGGCTTATCGCAAATTTAACTTAACGTTTACGATTTAAAAGCAAACGCGTACAATACTAAAAATACATAGTGAATTTATTGATGTCTTAAATGACCCTAAAACACGGGGTGTTATAGTCTTCCCCCGTTAAATGAGCCTTGTCCTTAAGGCTTAAGACGCGGCACTTGACGACGGTGCAGTCTTTACGAAGAGATATGGATATTTCTTCCTGAATTGGTCTTCACATTCCCATGTGAACTCAGGACCTCTCTTGGAGTTCCATCGAACCTTGACAATTGGGACATGGCTTCGCCTCAATTATTTAACTTCATGATCCATGATTTTGACTGGTCCCTCGATGAATTGAAGCTTAACATCAATGTGTAGCCCATCCAACAGAACGGCTAATGGTATTCGACGCATAACACATCCTTCACGTGTTACATGAAACGTATTATAACCTCGCTACAGCTCGTCAGGAAGAACAAGCTTGTAATGCAATGTCTCCAACCTTTTTCTAATACTTTGAAAAGGTCAAACATATCCTGAGGGCTTAAACTTCCCCATTTCCAAACTATGACCCTTTTCAAGCAAAACCATAAGTCTAAACCTTAACCTCTACTTGAAATTCCATCGCTTACGCTTTAAATATCAGCGTAACTCTTTTGGTCATCACGTCGCTGAATTCTTTTTCGTTGATCTAGATAGACTTCTCTGTTGTCTCTTGAACTATCTCTGGACCAGTAAGTTGAACTTCTCCAACCTCGGCCCAAAAAATAGGTGAACGACACTTTCGAACGGTAAGTGGACAAACTGGTCCGCTTTAATGCTAGCGTGATAGCTATTGTTATTTGAAAACTCGACTAATGGCAAATGGTTAACCCAACCCTTTCCAAAATCGATCACACAAGCATGCAGCATATCCTCGAGAGTTTAAATAGTCCTCTCGCTTTGTCCGTCAGTTTGTGGATGGTACGTAATACTCATGTCCAAGCTAGTACCTAAAGCCTTCTGAAGTAACCTCCAAAAATTTGATGCGAACCTCAGGTCGTGATCACAAATGATTTAGACAGGTATTTCATGCCTCGTGACCACCTCTTTCAGGTACATTCTTGCCAATTTTTCCATGAGATAAGTTTCCCTCATTGGTACGAAGATGGCAGATTTTGTAAGTCAGTCAACGATCACCCAAATGGTGTCGTATCCTTGTGACGACTTAGGAAGCTTCATGACAAAATCCATAGTAATATTGTCCCACTTCCATTGAGGTACCTCGGGTTATACCAACAATCCTAATGGCCTTTGGTGTTTGGCCTTGATCTTAGCATATGTCAAACATTTGCTAACATAGGTGGCGATGTCGGCCTTCATATTGGGCCACCAATATAGCTTCTTCATGCCTTGATACATCTTGTTAGAACCCGGATGGATAAAAAAATTTTTTGACTTTGCAGGGACTCATGCATAATCACATCCTCAAGTCACCATAACATGGTAACCAAACTCCTAGCCATTTTAAAGCATAGAGTGCCATCCGGCGCGTGGTTCCAACTTTTCTATTCTAAGTTCTCCGAAGTCCTTGAATTTTCAATCAACAACCTCCAACATCTCAATCCTATTTCTCTAGCATTCGTGCTTGCAGTCTGAGCATTCAGATTTTTCTTAGGAAGAAACAAGCCAATTCATTACTAGGCTCGAACACCCTTTAATGGTCTACTTCGCTCTTTCCTCTCACAGCATTAGGCAACCAACATTTGCTTTCCCGGTTGATAACAATCTCACAATTGATATCACTGAGCAAACTCTAACCACGCCATTGCCTCAGTTGGCTCTTTCTGATTAAGAATGTGTTCTAAACTCTTACGATCAGTGAACACCGTATACTTGGTCCCATACAGATAGTGCCTCCAAATCTTAAGAGCGAACACTACTGCTCCAAGTTCCAAATCATGAGTCGTATAGTTCTTCTCATGAATTTTCAACTGGCGTGATGCCTAAGCAATCACCTTTTCTCTTTGCATCAACACATCGTCCAACCCTTTGATCGAAGCATCGCAGTATACAATAAAATCTTTGCTTCCTTCAGGTAAAGCCAGAATTGGCGCACTGTGCAACTTTTGCTTTAATAATTGGAAAGCGGCTTCCTACTTGTCTCCTCAATCGAACTTAACTCCTTTTTGAGTAAGCTTGATCATCGACTTGGCAATTTTTGAAAATCCTTCAATGAATCTTCGGTAATACCCAGCAAGACCTAAAGATTGACGAATCTCCGTCGGTGTCTTAGGAGATGCCTAATCTATAATAGATTTGATCTTGGCGGGGTCCACATGAATGCCTTGACTATCAATAATGTGTCTGAGAAATTGTACCTTAGGAATCTAAAATTCACATTTAGAGGATTTAGCATACAACTCCTTTTTCTTAAGCAATTCCAGGATTGCCTTAAGATGCTCTTTATGTTCCTTCTTGTTCTTTGAGTAGATGAGGATGTCGTCAATAAAGACAATCACAAATTTATCCAAAAAATGGCTTGCACACGCGGTTCATGAGATCCATAAATACCGTTGGTGTGTTCATCAAACCAAATGGCATAACTTGGAACTCGGTACCGAGTTTTGAATGCCATTTTCGGAATATCCTCTTCCCGTACTCGAAGTTGGTGATAACCTGATTGGCAGTCTATCTCAGAATAAACATTAGATCCTTGTAATTGGTTAAATAAATCGTCGATCCTTGGGAGTGAATAACGATTCTTCACCGTCAGCTTGTTCAGTTCTCTGTAGTCGATGCACATTCAAAATGATCCATCCTTCTTCTTGACAAACAAGACGGGAGCTCCCCCAAGGTGAGGAACTGGGTCTTATAAAGCCCTTGTCGGATAGTTCCTGACAGCTCTTTCATTTCGTAAGGCGCCAATTGATAAGGTGCCCGTTCTACAAGTGCAGCACCAGGTATCAAATCAATTTGAAATTCCACTTGTCGAGTCGGAGGAAGACCAGGTAAGTCCTCAGGGAATACATCAGGAAAGTTTTGAACTATCGGTACATCCTTAAGTCGCTTATTCTCTGACTTGTCTTTAGTCTCCTTAGTAGTAACGTGTGCCAAATAGACTTGACATCCTTTTAGCATGTACTTTTGTGTTTTGGTACACGAGTTGATGTTTAATCGAGTCTTATTTGCGCGGTTGCTCCTGTCGTCACGAATAATCAATGTTTCATTTTCGAATGGAACACGAATGATCTTTTCGTCACAAACAATGACACATGGTACCTTGCCACCAATCCATAACAATTATGATTGTTAGAACTACCTATTCAATAGGCCGTAATTCAACTTGATTGATGAGATTTATTAATTTCGCTAATAGCGAGCAAATTTGAAGCGAAATGTCTTAGTAGCGACAGTGAAGTGTCACGGTCGCCTTTTAGGCTTTAGGATTTGGTATAAGATGATTTTGACTTCATAGTAAGATAGAGTAAAGGTCTGCTTAGTTGCTATGGTTACTAATTCGATTTCTTGAGTTAAACACGTTTTATGAATACACACACAAAACTTGGCTTTTCAAGGATGTAAGTAAAAAAGATTTTTGTACAAATTTACATGGGACTACTCCACCTGAATAGTCCTTCCTGAATTATACATAGGTGATCAGGCTATGTATATTTGTGGGCTAACGATGCGATGCTCATTTTTGTAAAAATTTGGTGATGTATAAAGAAGTATCAAAGAGTTTTATAAGATGACAAAATGATTCACAAGGTGGATGTAAGGTGGTTGATAGGATACCAATAAAATGGTTTGCAAGAAATCGTTTGATAGTTTACAAGATAATAGCTAAATGACTCATGTGGTGACGATACATGATATTATGTGACGAAACTGATTTCATAAGGTATAGAAACAAATATGTTCATACAGTGATAGTAACGTAGTTTTTAAGATGATTGCAAAATAGTATACAAAATGTCAAGACGGTAACTCATAAGGTATGCGGGAAATGATTGGGATTAGTTTATAAAATGTTTGTTTATTCGGCGATAGTAAGATAACGATTAGTAAAATAATTTATCAGGTGATAGTGAAATGGTTTATAACGTAGTTGTAACATTGTTTGAAGGGTTATAATTGTTTAGGGAGTGGTTTGCATAGAGAGTAAATTTGACAAGGTTTTCCATGACACATAAGTTTCATAGATAATTTAAATCATCCACGTGTATAACGAGGTTCAAAAGAAAGTACAACACAAATTCCTATTGGAATTAAAATCTAATAAAGTTTCCGCTTAGAGTTCACAAGGTAATACGGGAGGGTCTCTCCTTAGGTGTTGATGTTAGACGCATGGAGCTAGAGTCTTTATAAGCTTTTCCTTTCTAGTACATGTCCACACGGTTCTGAAACCTCACTATTGGACAATTACTATTGTAGTATCCCAAACCTCCATACTCATAACAGGTAAGAGTTCGTGGATCCTTAGCAGTAGTAGGTGTTTTACAATTTCGAGTTATGTGTCCAAACTTCTTGCAATTTCCATACTTTACAGTGCACGGTCCATTATGGTGAACTTTACACTGGTTGCACAGAGGTAGAGATCCCGCATATGCCTTCTTGTTGATTGGCCAAGTAGTGTGTGCTCTCAGCACCTTCTGTCCTTTGTTTTGTTGGCTCGAGCTTCCATTGTGGTTACCTTCCCACTTCCTCTTGTTGCTAGCATTCTCTGCTACCTTGTCTTCTTGTTGTTCGGTCTGGCTCATTGACTTGCGGGCCATGTTGGTTTTCATCTCATAAATAGCAATCGCCTAGATAGCATTAGCCACTCACTGGGCTACAACCCGCTTAATTTCCTCAACACTCATCCCTTGATTAATAGTTGTCATCGTTTCCTGAAGATCACAAGGAATAAAATGTATATGAAGTTTCATCTAAAGGATAATCATGACACTCCATGATTACAACATATATGTAAGGTGAGCCCACGTCATGCAGAGGTATAAGATAAAATCGACCATGGCATAAATAAATCCACATCAAACAGTAGCATGATCATAACCAACAACGTATGTTAATACTCAATACATCGTTTTACCTAAGTAAAAGAGTACAAGCTTTTCATTAACGCTACCAACCGAGTATTACTCAAGTTTAGTGGGATACAATACAAAAGGAGCTACACTGACTAATCTATTTGTTTATGGGCCAGGGTGCTTCTCAAGATTCTAGATGCTAGCCTCTATGTTATCCTTAAGTGACTTAATATTCTCTAGTGGTGGTGATACTAATGGTGGTAGTGATGATGAAGATAGTGCAGCAACAAACTCGATAATGCATGCCTTAGCAATTGGTGATCATAGGGTATGGGGTCGAACACACATACGTGCTGTACGGGATTTGGTCTTAGAAAACAAGATGATATGGTATAGAGAGGTGGGTGGTGTAGAAGCAGACTCATCGGTCTTAACTGCCTCTGTATCCTCAGCTTAAGGGGACAAGATCATCTATAAGTATAGCAGAAGGGTCAGCCAGAGCTAGGTTCTCCTCCTCCTCGTCGTCCTCTTCATCCTTCTTAACATCATCATCATCGTCGTCATCATCAGATGACTCATTATTATCATTGTCTCCTCCGTCGGCAGGATGGTTAGCAGGATCCTCCTTAGGGTCCTCCTCATCCTCCTCCGGATCGGAGTCAGCAATGTAGCTCTGGTGATAGGGTTATAGGTGAGGCATCAGTAAGTAGAGGTTGATCCTCCATTGGTGCCCCTAGTTCCTTATCAAAAACTCACTAGAATCTCCATGGCTTGGAATTAATATAGACACATGTGTAGGTAACTGTCAATGATGAACACATGACTGCTCGCAACGAGCAAAATTTAACTTATATAAGTATATTATATAAGACCGGTATGGTATATACCTAATATAATATAAACACGTATATCGATCATGAAAGCATCTAGTATAACTAACTAATGCAACTCAATAGTGTATGTATGTCCCTTGAAAACCCCTTTATATGAATGTAATGTTTGAAAACGGTTATAGTCCAAGCAAAATGTTTGATCTGGTTCTCTATAACCTTGGCTCTAGATACTAATATGTAACACCCACAAATATGTCGCAACGAAAAAGGGTTTGGGAGCGTACTCATAATAAATACACAAGATCTAGTAAGAACGACCTTTAAAAGTGTCGTTTAAAACCGATACATGGAATTTAGCAAAGTGTTTGATACAAAAGCTCGTAGCTTTACTTATTCGTTGTTAAATTATACAAAGATTCTAATTCATAACAAATGTTTCTCCAAAATGTAATGCAACCAAATCTTTAATGCAAATGACTTCCAAAATAATGACCACCAATGTATCCCTTGCACCTTGTGCCTTATTGACCTCCTAAGAAAAAACATGCTTTAAAACGTCAACAATAATGTTGGTGAATTCATAGGTTTTTGAATTACATAAGTGTAGGACCGCAAGATTTCCCCCATGATAATACATTAAATGTAAACATCACAAAAATGTAATTACGTTTCCCTAAGCTCATAACACTGAAGCTCGACATAAATGAATTGCAATATAAATTGCCTACATTGCCCATGATGGTGTTCTAACCCAGAACATCCTAAATCCGACATGGTATACGTTCATTGGCTCGGTAGTTTCGACACCAGTGATAGCTAATCACCCGAACGAGGGCATCACCCCCAAATAGATCTATTTATAGTATTCGCGCTTACCCTCCAAGTGATTTACAGCTCATGATAGTGGGAACATTAGGTTATCACAACTTAGGAAAACACGTAATCAGTTTAAATATGAAATGTTCACTTGCGTTTAATTATAAAACAAAACATGTTCTCACCACAAAACTTATAAATCATTATAAAATGTAAAACATGGGGCTATGAACCCACCTCGAGTGAATGATAACAAATATATCACAGAAAATGCGTCACGATATAGACCGAATGCAACCTAATCCAATATAGGTCGTATAAGTACTAAGCACTTTGAATAACTACTACCACATATAATTCTATATAGCTACATCACCATCTAATTGCGTTTGTGAAATTGTATTTATAAAGTTAAAACGTTTATAAATATTTCATTAGTAAAAAACGACGTAACTTTATCGATTTAAGCTTTTTCTTACGTTTCTTATGTCCAACGCAGTCGTATTAAGATGAGTTTATCAAAATGTTACAGTGTCAAATGTAGTGTCCCTGGCGAACAGTGGTTTTTTACTGTTCATCGGCCAGTTTTATAAACTTATTTTTATAGCTTTAGTTATCGTAAAACCCGTAAATGTCGTATCTTCTTCGTTTAACTCCGTTTTAGTGATTCTTTATCGAGTACGACATTGTTATTAAAATTTCTACCTATTTAATGATGTTTTCAAAATATTCAAGTCGAGATATAAACAAGTAACCATTAATAAAAATAGTTTAAGTAAAAGTATTTATTGTCCGTAAACTTGCGTAATTCATACTCCCTTCCGTTAATTGATCCAAAATTTTCGATTCTATATTGTTTTTGGAATCCTAAAAATATGAACTATATATAACTGAAAAAATAATAAAACCTTATAATATCAAAGTATTTTATAACTTTTTTTATAAAATTTCTTTATAAATCGTTTAATTTAACTATAACTTGAAATTACGAATCTCCTTCGTTATAAATCGATTTATCGAGTTTCTTACCTTTTGAAATCCTCATGAGATGTATATTTTATAAAAACACGAAACAAAAAACAATTTGTAATAAACAAATTCTCTTCGGGGTAACAGAATATTTTAACTGTTTGCTAAAATGGTTTTTAAAACTTGTTTTATAATTTGTGACAAGATTAAATATTACACAGTCCTTTAATATGTCCCTAAACCCTAACTTGTAATATATAATAGTTTCTCTACAATTGATGTCCATCATATTATGTCCATTGTGTCCAATAAATTTTCCAACCTATTTATTTAACTTCATAAACATTATAATTAAATAAATATTCATAACTTAACCAATAATTTTTACAAAGTATCCATTTCTTGTAAATCCTTGTTTAAAACATATTAGCATATTTTAAACATCATATTAGCCATGTACAAGATGATGTTGTGCATGATTTAGCATGTACATATTTTATAGCTTTATAAAATATAACTTAGGTGATGATTTAACAATACACAATTATATAAAACCTGAAAGTAAATAATTGAAGAGATTAAGGTCTTAGATGGACCTTAGGTGGATGAGTGATGAATGCTAAACAACAAGACCCAAGTATTAACCAAGATAATACTTCCATAAAACCCTAATTTTTCCAAAAAAAACTATAACTCCTTTCCTTTGTATAACCCTTTTAATCAACCCACAAAGCTTCCAATACCTCTTAGAATGCCTTAAATATGAACTTAGATCACTTGTATATATGGTAAAATAAATTGTGTGAATTGTTTATGTTTGTTATGTTGAGCCGTGGGCTATGGTTCTCAAACAAGAGAGAATTTGCAAAGTTTTTCTTTAAGGAAGTGTTGTGTATGTTTTCTATATTACTTGCACATACATATATTAATAAGAGAAAGTCCATGTGCAAGAAAAGTCATGAATGAGTATACATATAGGGGGGGTTAGAACCAAAGGGAGGGTTTTAAGGAATTGTTAGTCATAGTACTTGGTTCTTGCATATTAGGTGTTAGTACAAGTCCTTTGTTCTAGTCAGTGTGCTCATTGTCTCCCTAGATGGAGATGATCCCCGAATTTTAAGGCTTGGGGTGGACTAGAAATATCTTTGACATATTGTGGTAAAATTCTTGAAGTATTAAAATGTATTTAAGTTAAAGAGAAATCTTAGTAGAAGTATTTGTTTTAGTTTGGTTTCCTTAGGTAAAATTCGGCCTATACAATAAATATAGGTGCCTTTTTATAAAGCTTTGGGTATTGGGTATAAAAATGGGTATTTGTTGAAGCGTAGCAAAGTTTTGGTGGTTCTGGGTATGCCTAAACGTATTTTATCGCGAAACGTAAATACTTTACGTAACCAATAAAAATAAAATGAACAAAGTTAATAATTTTCCTTAAAATAATTACTTAACACTTGCTTGATGTAAACATTTAATTGTTTGATGCCCATTTACATTGAACGATAATTTTTAGCTTACGCGATTTAACTTAACGATTACGATTTAAAAGCAAACGCGTACAATACTGAAAATACATAGTGAATTTATTGACGTCGTCAATGACCCTAAAACACGGGGTGTTATAGGAAGGGTTAGCTAATTATTTACACGAACACATTTTGGTTTGGTTGCTAAGCCATGACTAGGACGAAGATCTACAAACTCTACACAACTATACATCAATCTCTTTCTTTTTCTTTTCTTATTTTTTTTTGTAATAACATAATACATCACTTGGGTTTATGATACGTTCCCCTACACTTGAGCTTTTACATGCTCGATATTTACAATCTAACTAATGACCCAATTTGAGGTGGATCAAAATAACATGGAGATCATCTAACAAATATATGGGGGTATTGACTTAACTTTTCTTCCCCATTCTTCCGTGAAATAAATACTACCATGAATCCCAATCGTCCCAAAACTATATTTACAAGGATAAGGACTTAGCAACCGTGTACTCAAATAATTAACTTGGGTTAAAACAATAATGTACTAAAAGCGAGTACATGTAAGGTAGGCTAAGGCTTTTTGGGTGTAACGATTGGTTTAAGGGTGACAATGCTCTTCATTAATGATCTGAAATCCCACCAAAAAAATATGAAACTGTGAAAAAAGATAAGGCACGAGGGTTAACTAGGGGTTACCTGCGCTAAAAGTGAGTTGACAATGGCAAGGGTGTGGGATAGTTACATGATATAGGTGACCATCATAACAATTACAGGTTTAAAACATGGGTTAATCCTAATGCCTCTTATCAAGCAAATTCTAATACTTACTATGCGGTTTTGGGATGCATCACAAAAACAAGTTCTAGAATTTAAATATGCTGTTGGTACACTCATATAATTTAATATCGATCTTAATGCTCCAGAAAAGGTGACAAAGACTACACGTAAAACATCATAACGTAAAATAGACACATGTGACTGCCACCTCCTAAACTCGAAGAAGCTAAAGTATAAACTATCTTGGTATCAATAATAGATTCCGAAATTCCTAAAGATCTAAAGGCAACCTCGGATTGTTGGGTGGAATTCTGAGGTCTTTTTGCTAGTTATATACATTTCAAACCATCGAGACCTATTAATACTTTTTTTTCCGACGTAATTTGGTCATAAAAAAATTTAAATTTGGGTAAAAATTACCTCTTATGCTATGTTCCGATATACTACCCATAATTTTAAGGACAAAGCAAATGGCAAATGAAAGAATAGTTTCTAAGGCTTATTTTCCCCCTACACTTAATTTGAACATTGTCCCCAATGTTCTATAGAAGTACCCGTTAAAACGAATAAAGGGAAAAGGAAACAAGGAAAAGAAACTAGTACTCCCTTGGTTTGCTCAAGAATGGAGAAGAAACATCCGATAACTGGTTAAATCGTCCTCCAAGAATCATCCAATGAAACTTCCTAAGAATTTCCAAGCTTCTTCTTATCAAAAATAACATGTAATCAAAGACAAAGACAACTACACCAAACATAAAATGTGCGATAAACCAATATACAATGTGAATTTAGGGTTCGACTCGATAAAGCAGTAAAGATAGGATGAGAGAATTATTAAACTCATTAGGTTTTGCAGGTTTATAACAGAAGTATACATATATTAAATGTTATGCAAGTTTTATTTTCAAAAATAATTATAAACTTTAAGTTTTTTGGACCTGGGCGTTTGACGCCGCTAGGGTTTTTGTGACCCCGTCACAGGTGTCGTGGTGACGGCGTCGCGTGTTAATCGTGACGCTGTCTCCACAGTCTGTGAAAACAAAAATTTTGTTTTTGATGAAAAATTTCCTGCACTTGATTCCATAAGTTAATTCTTGTACAAATGGCTGCATAAAACCTGAGATTTAACAATTCAATCATATAACGCGAATTAATCTAAACAATTCATTTAACATGTTTGAATTTGGCTCATAAGCCGGATAGATTCCCCTTCACTTATTGTTTGCAAAATACCTTTGATTGAAATTAAGACGAGGTTAAAGACAATTCAAAGCATGATTACAAGATAGTTCAAACATAATAAAACAAATGGTAAAGAATTAAAACACACATGACACTCCTAATTTACGGGAAAAGTAAATTGGGTTGCCTCCCAAGAAGCGCTTTTCTTTATTAACGAGTCTTGTAGCTAGACTCGGAGTCACACATCCTTACGTGACTTCTCCTTTGTTATACATCATCTCTTTTTCTAACCTCATTAAATTCCTAATTCCCCTCCTATCACCTCCGTCTTGCTTGTACTTATCTCTGATAAGTAAGATTTGGTAGTAGTGCATCCTTCTATGGCCGAAGTTTCTTCATAGGCCAACGGGGGTATGGAATCGGTGCTCAATCCCATAAGGTTTGTTTGCTTGAATATCTCCATGGTGTGAGGCATTTTAAATGTGATTTTCTCATCATCTTGCTCAAACATGACCGTTCCCTCTTCTTTATTGTAGATAAGGCCGGTTTCATCTATGAAGGGTCTTCCGAAAACCATTTCTCCAAGGTGACGATCGATAATGCTAGTGGTGTCTTCCAGTATCATAAAGTCGCATTCGTAGGCGAAGCTTCCTACGAAAATTTTTAAACGTCTTACTCTTCCTACAAAGTTGCTAATTTTGTCAAGGTTTGACGGTTTCTACCTTGATCTAAGCCCATAAGTCATGATTTAATTATATTGACGCCTAGACATGATGTTGATTAGTGATTCTAGATCTATGTAAGCATGTCTCTTGAAGAGGTGACCGACCATACAGGAAATTTTGATGTTGTTCGGGCTTTCGGCTCTTATCCTTGCCTTAACCCATGGAGGTCGAGGGTTCTTCAATAGCCACTCATGATGTGTTAGTTCCTCCATAGTTAGAAATAAGTTAAATTTCTCACCATCTTCATCATCTTCCTCTTCTTTGAGTATCTCTTCAACCTCCCCATCAGTTTCAAATTCACTCTCTTCTTCTTCAATTACATCATCTATTTCCATGTCGATCTCCATTTCATTTTCTTCCATGCCTTGCTCCTTTACCCCTTCTTTCCCTTTTATCATACCACCGAGGTCGAAACCGCATGCGTTGGTCGACGAGACGTCTTCTTCTTCCGTATCACTGTCCGTGCTTAGGATAACGATTGAATTGACAAAGTGAACGCGTTTTGGAGCTGACGGATTTTTGTTTAGTTCTTTTATGGATACGGGAGAGAGATATTTTGGGGAAAGTAGTTTTGATGGGCTTTTGATTCCTTTCTTTCTGAGTTCCTCCCTTTCGTCATGGCTGATTGCTGCAATGCTTTTGGGGGCCATGGAGTTTCCTGTATTTTTTGGGGGAGATACGTCATTGAGTTTTTTGGAGACAGTTTTCAAAATACGGTTAATTTTTCCAATCATGTCGTCCTGCTGTTGTTCGAGTTGGGTTTTTAGGTGAGATAGCCTCTTCTCTTGGTTAGAGTTGAAATCAATTAATGCCTTTTTTAAACTTTATTTGATAACTAGAGGAGTAGACAGAGATTGATTTGTTTTGTGGGTTTGTGAATGTTTGATTTCGCCCCTAGTTAAAGCTTGGTTTGTCCTTCCAAGCGTTGGTGGCCTCATTTAAATTCCTCGGTCCTTGGTTTGGAGTGAGCCTCTTGCCTCCCATTTCGTTCGTACACGAAGATTCGTAGTCAACATAAGTTTGCTCGAGAACTTCTATGCAATTATGAGTGTCGTGGGGACTACTGCATACTTCACATAAGGTAATGATTTTATTCACTTAAGTAGGATGTGTCGGAGCAAGATAAGCTTCCATCAAGCGTTGGACTTGATTTTTGAGCTCGATTAGACGGCGTTCGGATGTACTCGGGACATCTTGAGGCAATGCGATTGCCTTGACCGGCTTAGTGAAATCCCTTGGGTCGTTCCAACTTTCGTTGTCATAAAGGGTGAGGTCCTCTAATAATGCCCAGGATTCTTTGACGTTGAGGTCACGAAACTTACCACTGGCCAATTGGTCAATGGTTTGTCTTGTGACAGAATTGACATGGTCATAAAAAATTTAGACATGGAGCCAAAGGTCTATGCCATGATGAGGGACTTTTAGAGTAAGTCCTTGAAACGAGTCCATGCTTCAGATAGAGATTCTTCATGATGTTGTTGGAACATCAGGATATTGTTGCGGAGTTCTGCGGTCCTTCCCGGTGGAAAGAATTGAGCACGGAATCAGGTAGTAAGATCCTCCCATGTGGTGATGGATCCTGCTAGAAGACGTTCAAGCCAATTGGTAGCTTGATCGCGTAGGGAAAATTGAAATAAACGCAGTCGCGTTCTTTCCTTATTTTCACCATCAAGGTCAAGTTTGTCCATAAGTTTAAGAAAATCCTTGAGGTGTTGGTTTGGATCCTCGGACCGAAGTTCGTGGAATGAGCATCCGTTTTGCACCAACCGGATGGTGTCGGATCGAAGAGGTACCACGTTGTTCTCTACGGGGAGCTCAATGGTATTATTATAGCCCTCGTAGTTAGGTTTGGAGTAGTCTCCTAGAGTATGGATAGGATTCTCATCTCCCATGGTGGTTGACGAGAATGGGTTACGAAACAAATAACACGAAGAAAAGATAGACTACAAGAAAGCTAATATATGGAAATTAAAGTCTCACTTGAAATGATTCAAGCGAGTAGAACTAAGCTAAACTATGATCAAAACCTAACTATTCCCCAAGCAGCGGCACCAAAAACTTGATGCGGTCGTCGTTAGACTTCAACACGAAGTTTTACAACTCCCTAGGCAGAGCACCTAATCGTTGTAGTAGTAGTATAGGCAAGACTCGGGGGGTTGTTATCGTTCACTCGAGGAATAGGTTGGGAAGGCTTGATCACGGTCTAACAGAATTCTAGGGGTTGAGAGAAGATTATTTTTGTGTTTTTGTGTTTTGTGGAAAGCAAGTAAATCATATAATTGGAGAGGTTGGTTTGTTTTAGCTTTTAAACTAATTATAATCTAAACTAATGGTGATAACAATATACTAAAAGACTGTGTTTATTTAATCATGTATTACTCCCTAGATTGCTTCTCCTAGTGTTGTTGCCTTGTTACACTTGTGATGATCAGGGTAATTTTTTCCTAAGTCATGAACAAATTACACGAACCCCGCCGTCTACTTAGTATTTCGTTGAAGCAACGCACAAGTAAGGTAGTACGAAGACTATTACAAGGCCCCCAAGGGACACTAAGTGCATGTGAAATATATTAAGAGTGGATCAACCATATTAGGGGGCAAGGTAGTATCAAGACTGTTATCCAATGGTATCCTTTCTACATAATTATGTTTTCCTAGACATATCAATAGCGATGCAGACAAAAGCTGGTTTTCTAAGACCTAACATGCACATCCATCACAAGAAGCAACACCACTAAGATCTACATTCTAGGTTTCATACAATCATAAATAAACACAATAGGAGGTTTAGCCAAGCATGTTAATAAAGCAAGAATATAGATGAATCAAACAACACATAGACATATTGAATGATTAAATAAACCTTACTTGATTAAAACATGAGTTAAAGGAAGTACAATAGGGTTTTTAGGCCCTAAAATCATCCATAATAGCTGCTAAATGAACTAGGGTTCGTACCCTCTTTTTATTCTAAAGTTACACACTTAAAACCTTTAATTTGGGTTTGTATATATGGGAAAAACGCTATGACGGCGTCGCATTTTAATCGTGACGCCGTCATGAAAGAGAATATTCTAGATAATGGGCTGGGTCGTGTGCTCTGACGCCGTCGTGGAATCTTGTGACGTCGTCTTGGTCTTCGTTGTGACGGCGTCACGTTGTATCTGTGACGCCGTCTCCAGCCACTAAGAATATTATCTTGAGAGATGTTGGTGTAGTTTTGTAGTCTTGTCTGTTTCTTCTCCAAATGAGCCAAAGTCACGTGTAATTCTTTCAAATGCCCTCCAAATGAGAAATACCTGAAAAGGAGCGATTAAGTACCTATTTTGGGCATAAATGCACGATTTAGGGGGTTAAACGACCTCGAAAAAGTGTATAAAATGACACCTCATCAAATACCCTTACACTTGGGATTTGCTTGTCCTTAAGCAAATGGGCTTTTCTACCTAGACAATAACAATATGAGGGGTCATTTTACCTATTCTTTAAAAATATTTTACAGCATAACCTTCTAGACCTCGTAATTAAAAGCATGAAAAGTATACACTAGCACCTCACATAAGTGTTTGGGATTCTCTCTTTTACTCGGGTGTATACTAAATTATAACATAAGGGGGAAATGGACAATCAACACTCATTACCTATCATAGCATATAAATTACCATAGGCTTGGTAAAGGATCAAACCTCCACCGCTAGGTGCAAGCATTATTCATTACTATCTAAGAGGTCTTGTAAAGGGTTGTGGGGTGTAGGTGTAAGATAACATATAGTGGAAATGGAAACGGATGGGATACATTTGGGTGGCTTTGGGTGAATTTAGAGTGGAAAGGTTAGCTAATTATTTACACGAATTCACTTTGGTTTGGTTGCTAACCCAACACGTATAAATCGCCTAGACCAAACTTCAAATCTTTAAAAGACACACTTTTTAACGTTTTTTCTTAGATTTTATTGTACAACTAGTAGTTCTAAGCCTAAAGAACCTTAAAAATGTAAACTTTATGGTTTTTAAGACAAAAAATTTGAAATCAAGATTTGTACTTTTAAACACCTTCGAACCAAAAAAAATTGTAAAAGATGATGTTTTCTTGGATCTTTGCTTGTACACCTTGAATAAATAAGATACTAGAACAATATACCAAAGTATATTATCTTTTCGTGTACAAAAAAGCTTCGAAACCAAAAAAATAAATAATATGACGAGTAGAAATTCAAAGAGAAAAACGCACACAAACTTGTTTATCACCCCATGGCTCTTGATACCAATTAAAGAATATAAGTAATCCATAAACAAATTCACAAAGAACTAGAGAGAGAAAGGTTGGAAGGAAGATTTTAGTAAGAGAAAGTGAAAGAGAGTAAATTAGATTATGTGTGAAAGATGAATCAACCAACCACCCTTTCCATGGCATGGAAAGGGTATTTATACCTACAAACATGGCCGGTTATGGTCTTATCTATGGGATTGTCCATAGGCTTTTCCTAACTAGCCTAGTAAGTTTCCAAATATTACTTAACGAGCTATCTAACGATATTTATAGTAGTGACTGATACTTTCGTATTCCTAACAATGCAGATCTCCAATACTGATGATTGTTAATATGTTTGTTATCTTTAAAAAAAAGAGGCAAGAATATCAAAAGGAATAGAAAGAAAAACAAAAAAGCCAAATTAGTGGCAAATAGTATGTTAATCAGTCATGTTTTTGTTGTGTAGATATACTCTTGATTTCAGGTGTCGCGTTATTATTAAAATACTTATCATATCAACAACAATAATATTCTTGTGCCAGGCCGGGTTAGTTCGAAACATTTACTGTATGAAAAAGTAGTACAACATAAGTTTTAATTCATCTTATCGGATTACCGTTCATTTCTTTTTCTTCGTTGTTCACTCTATAAATATTTCAGGTTGTTCGTAATTCATTATCCTTTAGTTAATTTTTCACTTAGATACTCAGAAAACAAGCCCGCCCATCGGGCATGCTTTGCAACTAGTATGTGTGTGTGTGTATATATATATATATATATATATATATATATATATATATATTACACGTTTCGTCCCTACGGTTTATACTAAAATCAAGTTTCATCCCTATTTAATTTTAAATACACTAGGCGTCCCTAATTTTGAAACTTGTAACACTGGTCGTCCCTATTTTGGATGGGAGTTAACTTTTTCCATTAAATATATTTAGTGGAGGGGTAATGGCATCTTTTCCATACATTCAATTCATCCCTGTCACTTTTTATTTAATAAACCCACCCACCCCTAATAACCTCCAATTTTATAATTTTCTAAACCTTAAAAACACACAGACATACAAATCCTCTCCAATGATAGATATACATCACAACTTAGTTTCTTTCCAAAATAATCATTGATCTACATCTATAACTCATTGTCTAGCCTCTACTTATCTCGGCGATGATGACGGGCCACGGCTAACGCCATTGTCGATGCTGCCATCTACCGAATAAACATAACCAAATTGATTCCATGCGACGAGTAAAAGATAGGCAATTGGGCTTTAATTTAGAAAGATAGAAAAGAAGGCCCAAACAGAATAGAGTTGGATCTACAAGATTAAAAAACCCTATCTGACATAGATATCAAAGTTAGTAATCATCATTTGCAAAACAAATCAAAATCAAAATCTTCAAGTGATGATGGGGCACTGCCTATGCCAACGATGTTGGTTCAATGATGGGTTTATTTTGTTAAGATCTTGAAAAATTTGTTGAGTTGTTATTATTGGCTATTTGTTGAGGTGTATTTGTTTTAGTGTGGCTTTGAATGAAAAAGAGAAAGATACAACAATTTTATTTTTGTGTAGCTTTTTGGTGTATTTGATTTTTAGAATCATTTTACTTGAGATTTAGAAACGACGAAATAACAGATCCCTGATATGGGTTTTATTTTGAATCTTTGAAGATATGTTAACGAACCAAGAAACCCTAGATTTGCTAGTGATGGTGGTCGTGGTTGGTTCATAAGCCACGGTGGTGTGTGAGCGATGGTAGTGGTTAGTAAGATAGGGGTTTTATTGTGGTTTGTTGTTAGCAGGGTTGGTGGTTTGTTGTTAGGCAAGGGCTGGTAGTGGCCAATGGCGGTTGAGGTTGTGGGTTGATGTTAAAGATGATGATAGTGGTTGTTGATGTAGTTTTATATGTATGTGCTTTTATAAATCTGGAAACAAGGATAGATGATTATTTCTAGATATGAAAGTGTTTGGGGTTTTGTGTTTATGGTTTTTTATGTGTATTTTTACCTAATGTTGCATTTATGTATGAACAAAAGAGATGAATATGAAGATGAGTATTTATTTTTGTTTAATATTAATAGAAAAAATTACAAGTTTAGTCCCTATAATGGAAAAGACCAAAATGCCCCCACAAATATCAGAATTAACCAAAAAAGTTAATGACCATCCAAAATAGGGACGGTTAGCGTTACAAGTTTCAAAATTAGGGACGCCTAGTGTAATTAAAATGAAATAGGGACGAAACTTGATGTTTGGTATAAACCATAGGGACGAAACATGTAGTTTTTTATTTTTGTAAATCTATTATGGCAATTTTTTGACTTGAGTATTTGAGGAAACCCATGGCGACTGATGTTGAAAAAGTTTAGACAAGAGGTTTGTGTGACTTTGGCTTAATAACTGCGAGTGTTTACTATTGTTGGCCATAAACGGATCAAAATGGTTCAGTTAGTTCTGGGCTGATCTTTTATGGGCCGGCCAATATAAAAAAACTGTTAGTTAGGTCCGGGTCGGTCTGTTTTGGGCTGGTCAATATCGTGTCATTACAGTTTCAAAAAACTCTTTAGTTATGTCCTGGTTGGTGTGTTTTGTTTTGGTTAATATAGTGTGATAGGAAAGAAGAAACACACTTAAATTATGTTACACCAAATTGAAACACATTAAGAAGCAGATATATAAATTCGAAAATGAGCATCAAATAATAAGATGATAGTATTAATTTAACAAATGATTTATATACACTATTATAATTATTGAATAAAATGTATACCGACTTGAATATGTAAGGATAAACCAGCAACTGCAATTCCTAAAACAATATCAATGGAATGTACAGTATGTGCTAAAAGGATGCAAAATAATTGATTACATGGTCCTGGTACTATCCAATTCATTGTTGGAACAGGGTAATTTAGGATACCATTTGGATGAGGGGCTAGTCGTAAGGTTGGACTACTTGACCCTAACAAATCGCTATCCCAAAATAGTGATCACAAGTTGGTTGCGATTAACATGAATATTCATTGTAATCTTCATTGGTTGTAAAACATTCAGTCGATAACAATAATAAAATAGGCTGATTCTATAGATAAAATCATAATTGTTCAATATACACATGTTTGTCACTTGCTTGTTGATCAACACTCTCCATCATTTCCCTATATAGATTGTTACCCTTACGGGTACATTCTCCAACACCAGCAAAGACAAAAAACCCACCTGCTTAAATGAAAAAAGAGTAAAGATGTCATAAACATTTCAATAAAACCACCAGAGTAAACATTTAACATAGCATCTACCAACCATGAGCCTTGGCAACATTGTTAATAAGTTCCATGATAAGCACGGTCTTTCTTACACCTGCACCACCGAACAAACCAACCTTTGTCAGAGATAAGACATGTCGGTTTAGATGAATTAGGTTACACGAATATTGGAATTTGCAACTTAATATTTTCTCCCTCAATACCAAACCATTAACAGAGTAATACCCATCTACATATTACAAAGAAATTACCTTGATTCCAGTGACAAGGATCTGTTGTTAAGTTGCTTGCTCAACAAAAGCCGAGGCTTGTCCATGAATTGGTTAATAGTGATCGGTTTCTGTTAAGAAGAACAAAGAAAAAAATAAGATTACAGATCACGAGAAACGGACATGGAAACATGCTATCAACAGCAAGCATAAGCTTACTAATATCGAATCTGTTGTTCAATAGGCTCTAAAATACACATAATGATTGGCATGAGTTTTAACTCTACCAATAGGTACCTGCAAGAAAAAGATAAATTAGCTACATATACATTCGCGTATAATAGTAATTTCAGCAAATGTAAGCATTATTCAAAGACAAAACTCCACACTTTGAAAAAGTAACTTTTTTACATATAATCGGTATACCAAATATAGAATCATTCAATCATCATTTACAGTCATTGCATCAAACACGTTGACTTCACGGTTAAACATCAAAATAAACACAAACCAAATGCTATAACAAAAAATATCCTACTGAACACATTCTGAATAAGTAATAACATATATGTAGAGAAAAGATAACATACAGAAAGTGTGTTCCTGTAAATTAGGTCAGTGACTCAGAAGGAGGTTGGCCACTGCTGTATTGAACTGTAAAAGAAACAACAATAAGCATGAGTAACTACTTATATATGAAGGATCATACTAGGGTTACTATGTCGATATCGTTCGCTTTGAAGCGAAAATTATATTAAATTAAACCATGGACTATTTCCAAATATGATGGTTAAAACTTACGCGGAAAAGAGATAAAGAAGCTACAAAATCGGATAGATCCAAGAGTGGTCATAACATGGGCTAATAACATATCTAAGCTGTACAAACAAATCCCGTAAAAAGAATAACTCAAAACTAAGCTCGAATGGGATGAGTGAAAAGGTAAATATATGATACTTACGCCTGTTTATGTACTCCATTAACAGTTTTGGAGTTAATCATCTTGAAGTAGAATTCATCGGATTACTGATGCATAACTATTAAATAGATTTATGATAATAATTGTACAAGTAAAAAAAAATATATACGCCATATATTATATACAAAAACAATTGTAAAAATCAATTTTATAATATATGTATATATATTTTTATATGAGTATTAATATATATATATAATATATATATGTTATATATATGTGTATATATATCTATGTTTAGAACTATATATTCTATGTTTAGATATATATTTGTATAGATAATTATATACATATATGATACATATTTATTACATACATATATATACATACATATATATACATACATATATATACATACATATATATACATACATATATATACATATATATATATATATATACATATATATATACATATATATATATATAGATATATATATATATACATATAGATATATATATGTATACATATAGATATATATATATATATATATAAACTATGAAATACGTACCTCATATATATCGTGTGATTGTGGACGGGATTTGGCTGGCTTTTATAAAGTTAGATTAGGTTAAAAGTTATTGATGCCAACCTATATCTAAGGAAAATATATGCATGATCGGTTCTATATTTAAATTGCTAAACTTTAGGAATAAGTTACATGAATTATTGTTTTTCATAGTATTTCATGAATCAATACCATTTGGCTTATTTTAAGAATAGATCATTATTGTTTTTTATTTACAAACACAAATTGGATGATGGATGAGTTGGTAAACCATATTACATCTTAACCATAGGTCATGAGTTCAAACCTTGGCAAGAGAATATTTTTTAAAATTTCTAAAAATTACTAAAAAAATTATGTTCGAAATTAATGCAAAAATAATTATAAATCTGTAAATTTGAAATTTGTGGAAACTGTAGAGAGGGGTGAATACGTTTCCTTTCAAAAACTTTAAATTTTTTATATCAATAATTACGTGACTCTCTGCCGGCGGTCCCATAAATATATGGGGGCCGCCTAGTACATCAGGGGGCCGCCCTATTTAAAGGGACCACCTCCAGAAGAGGTTTTCGGACTAGATTATTTGTATCAAATCACCAATGAATTTTGACGTAATATGAGAAGTGTCGATAATGGATTTAAAATAACTAGCGCATATTCTACCAATATATCCACACTCACAATGTTTACGACAAAGAGCTACACAACCATGACTAACACAACATACACAACAATGCACACAATCATAAGCACAATGCAAGTGTAAAAGTAAAGCGACAAATGTAAAGACATAAGTAAAGAGAAGGTAAAAGAAAATACAAACCGATACGATGATTTATAGTGGTTCGGTTGCGAAGCTCCTCTTCGCCCTACTCCACTCCTCGAGTATCCAACTCGAGAGTTACTTTACTAATCAACAAGCTCCCTTTCGGTGGAGAAAACCTTATACCAATGCTTACATTATTTTCTGACACTAAACTAGATGTCGAGTCATTCTCCGGGTACTGTTTTATGGCCCAACATAGCAAACCTTGTGTTTTATGGCCTAAACACATAAACCGCGTCGCTTATATTATTTTCCGACACTAAGCTAGATGTCGAGTCCTAATCTTAGCTAGAACTAATCTACCAC
>BQNB010037041.1:16662-45775 GCA_026074375.1 Tanacetum coccineum | reverse complement strand
TTGTGCCACGTATACCTCCTTATTGATAAAAAAGTTTAGGAATGCACTTTTTACATCCATTTGGAATAGTTTAAAATCTAAGGCACAAGCATAAGCTAATAATATCGTAATAGACTCAAGTCTAGCAACTGGAGCATAAGTTTCATCATAATCGATGCCCTCTTGTTGATTATAGCCTTGAGAACTAACCTAGCCTTATTTAGAGAAACAACACTGTTCTCGTCTAACTTATTTCTAAATACCCACGTAGTTCCTATGATTGTCATATTCCTAGGTTGTGGAAGTAACTCCTAAATGTCGTTATCAATGAATTGATTTAATTCTTCTTGCATGGCGACTATCCAACTTTCATCTCATAACGCTTCATTCACATTCTTAGGTTCTATAACATTTTCTAAAGGATGGTTCCTAGATTCCTTAATATTGACTATTTCGTCAATTTCTAATGTTTCATCCTCAACAACATTTTCTAGGTTTTTCTTTTCGGTTTCCCTAATGGCTTCTTCTTCATCTAAGTCATCATCCACCAAGGGTGATGTCTTAGAGGGTGGAGGAGTTTCATCGAATGTCACGTTGAGTGATTCTTCGATTTTCTTAGTGTGTTTATTAAGGATGATGTAAGCTTTACTATTTTGGGAGTAACCTAAAAAGACACCTTCGTATGACTTTAGGTCAAACTTGGTAAGGTAGTCTTTGGTGTTCAAAATGAAGCACTTGCTTCCAAACACTCTAAAATAGTCAAGAGTAGGTTTCCTACCTCTCAAGAGCTCATAAGGTGTTTTTCCTAGAATGGCTCTAATAAGAATTCGGTTGAGAATGTATGTTGAAGTATCTACGGCGTTACACCAAAACTTTTGTGGTAACGATTGCTCATTCAACATAGTCCTACTCATTTCTTGAAGTGTCCTATTTTTCCTTTCAACCACGCCATTTGATTGAGGAGTGCGTGGAGCCGAGAAGTTATGTGTAATACCATTGGCATTACAAAACTCTCCAAATTGCACCTCATTATCAAATTCTCTACCGTGGTCGGTTCTTATTGACACTATTGAACAACCTAATTGGTTTTGAATTTTCCTACTAAATATTTTGAATTGATCGAAAGCTTCGGTTTTATCCTTAAGGAATCTAGTCCAAGTATACCTAGAGTAATCATCTACTATGACTAGGGTGTAACGGTTTCCTCCGTAACTCCGTACGGCGGATGGACCGAAGAGATCCATATGGAGAAGTTCTAAGCATCTAGTCGTTGAGACTATATTCTTAGCTTTGTGACTAGCGTGAGCTTGTTTTCCCATTTTGCAAGCATCACAAAAATGTTGATCAAACTTAAGCTTAGGAAGGTTTCTAACTAATTCCTTAGAAGCCAACGATTGAATGAGACGCATGTTTGCGTGACCTAATCTCCTATGCCACAATGTGGAATTTTCATCAATCGTTGCTAGACAAATTTGATCTTTTGGCTTATTTCCTAATTTCATCACATATAAGCCTTTCTTCCTAATACCTCTACCTATGACTCTACCGTCCTTAGTGATTTCACTATCATGTTCAGAGAAAGTTACTCTACACTTATTATCACATATTTGTCCTATACTTAGCAAGTTAAATCCTAAGTTATCAACATGTTCTACATTATCTATTTTGAGAGAGTCATTAGAAATCGTACCTTTGCCAATGATGTTACCGTGAAGATTACTACCAAAAATGAAATTACCTCCATTGTATGCCTTGTAAGTGGAGAAGAGCTTTCGGTTACCCGTCATATGTTTAGAACATCCGCTATCCTTGATCCATTCGTCGGGCTCCAAGTCGACTCCAAGACATATCTATTTATATAAGACAATAACTCAAACATTTGGTCCCCAATATCTCATGGGTCCAAAGTTGTTAGTTCCAAACATACCTTGCATTTGATGCAATTGGTTGGGATGTGAGAATGGAAGACACATTTCCCATAGCATTTAACTTTGACGTGGAAAGTTATACCAAGTTACGGGAAATCCATGAGATTGGTTTTGTCGACCAACATATCTTTTTGGTTGTGGTGTTTTAGGACGAGAATATTTATTATTGACTCTTTTAGGAGGTGGAGTTTTTGATCTAAAATTGGGTTTCAAAAATCCAACTCTGGGTTTTGACAATGGCCTATAGAATTGTTTAACTTCATTGTCACTAGCAATAAGAACTTTGACTTTGTTTACAATTATGTGTTTTGGTCTAGGACCCAAAATAGATTTTAAAAAAGACACACTTTTCTCAGATCCAGGTGTTGCTGGTGGCGGTCCCATAATTATTTTGGGGGCCGCCTGGTCACGTTGGGGGCCGCCCATATTTATGGGACCTCCATCAGAAGACGCCTTTTTCTGAGAAATTTTATTTCCTTAGTTCCACTAGATGATGCTTCAAATGAATTAAACCCTAAACCTAATTTATCACCGGAGGGTTTTTGATTACTTAACATTTCATTTAAGTAATGTGTACTCTTTTCAAATTTGTTTAATCTAGTAGATTCTTCTTTGAGTTTTTCATTCTCAATTTTAAGTGTATGACACTTTGCACAATCGAGATCAACTCCCTTGTTTTTCTCGAGTGTGGACAATTTATCTTTTAATTCTCTAAGCTCATTTTCTAGATTATTTTTAGTAACTTTTAACCTTTTGTTCTTAGTGATTATCTTTAAACTCATTTTGCATAATTTATCATATTCATTATCTAAAGCTAAATCATCAATTGATGAGTTTTCATTACTAAAGTAAGAGGATTCGGAACATACCTCACTTGATGCATGAGCAACGAGACACGTTTTGTTTTTGACATTCTCATCATCTTCTTCACCGCTATCGCTCCAAGAGCCTCCGACAAAAGCTCTTTGGTTCTTGTCTTTCGATGGTTTTGGACATTCTCCAATAAGATGATTAAGTTCGCCGCATCTAAAGCATTTTCTATCACTTTTGCCGTTCTTGTCATCACGGCTTCTTTGGAACGTCTTTTTGTCGTTCCAAGGTTGTCTCACGAATCTACCTCTTCTTTTAAAGAACTTCTTGAAGTCTCTTACCGCCATGACGTACTCTTCGTCTTCACTACCGGAAGTTGAACACTCTTCATCACTAGATTCTTTCTTAGCCTTTAAAGCAATAGATTTCCTTTTAACTTTTGCTTTGACTATTTTGGAATCTTTCTTGATGATCATTTCGTGAACTTTGAGGTTCCCGATAAGCTCATCAAGAGATAGTGACGTTAAGTCTTTCGACTCTTCAATCGTCGTGACCTTTGCTCTCCATTTAGGATGTAGAGCCCTAAGAAACTTCCTTACGTAGTTTTTGCTAGAATAACCTTCATCAAGAGCTTTAAGACTAGTAATAATAATATTAAATCTAGCAAAAGCACTATCTATAGATTCGTCTTCGGAAATGATGAATTGTTCATATTGTTGAACCAAAAGGTCGATCTTATTATCTTTGACTTGACTATTACCTTGATGGGTGATAAACAAAGTTTTCCAGATTTCTTTTGCCGTATTACACATGAAAATTCTTTCATATTCTTTTCTAGGCAAAGCATTATAAATAACCATTTTAGCTTCATTATTTTTCGCAAGTCTCTTTTTGAGATCATCTGTTTGTTTTTCAAAAGGGATAACCTCATCTAATTTGGTTTTTGGATTTTGTACAATAGGTTGAAAATCACCATCGGTAATAACATGCCAAAGATCTAGATCTTTTTATTTAACATATGTCTCGAATCTATTTTTCCAATAAATAAAATTATCACTTTCAAAAAGTGGTGGTCTTTGCATGGATTGCCTTTTTAGATATTTGTCGGAATCCATAGATCGATCCAAGCTTTAAAATACAGTATATTTTAAAAATCTTGAGTGACCTTGGCTCCTGATACCAATTGTAGAAAACTAGAAGGGGGGGAGGTTGAATAGTTTACTAGTTAATTGTTCGTTTTAAAACTTTACTTATAAAACGATTTGATTCGAGATGTATGTCAATCAATCAACAATATGAATCACAATTAAACTATCTAATGTAATGAACTAAATACACAATAACAATCTAGAGAGATAATGAAAGAAACGAACAAACCAAGACACCAAGATTTATAGTGGTTCGGCTACGAAGCACCTCTTCATCATACTCCACACCCCGAGTACTCCACTCGAGATTTCACTATGTCAACAAGCTCCCTTTAGGCGAAGAAAACTGTTTACACGTCGCTTACTTTCTTTTCCGATACTAAACTAGATGTCGAGTCCTAATCTTAGCTAGAACCAATTTAAGACTTCACTAAGTCTTTATACACTCACAAGATATATACTCTTGGATTGACACACAATCTAATTCACACAAATACACAATTTACACTATTGGATCTACACACAATCCACTTAACACAACTACACAAAGTAAATATAATGAAGATTTGTGATCTTGAGGGGGAAGAAAGAGATCACTTGATAACAATTCGTTTCTAGATGAATACGATTGTTCTTCTCTTGCACTTGATTAGAAGAAGGGAGGAAGATGGAATTAATCACTTGAAACAAGATCAAGATATGTTAGTGATCAAGATATGTGTTTTAGAAAGAAAGAAAGAGGAGAGAAAAGTAGATCTAAGAAAATTCATGGCAAGAGGTTCTGTTTTTCAGATGGGGTGGCCCATTATTTATGAGACAAAAAGATCCATTACTCTGCTGGCGGTCTCGGCGGTCCCTAATATATTAGGGGGCCACCAGGGCTATAAGAGGGCCGCCCGTAGAGTACGCTCCTCTTTTTGTCTTTTAAGTGTTATCTGTTTTGGAACCTTCTATTTTGTAGGGAAAAATCTGATTTCAAATTTATTGTTTTAATAAAACATTTCTTTTATGAATAAATATTTTGTGTATATATTTTTATAAATACACTTTTGTAGAAATATAAGGTTTAAGGAAAATATTTTCTTGATCACTAATCATGTTTAATGATTTGTTTATCCATACTTTAAGTGATTAATCTTAGAAATAGAATTTTACGATTAGTAATTTATAAACGTTTATTTTTATCATAAACGTTTTTACATTTTGTTATTATTAAAACATCGAGAGGTCAAAAAATATAAATAACGTTTTTAGACATTATTTGTATTAACAAATTTGATGCTCTCAATAAACTGCCTAAGTGTACTTGTGAAGTTAAGTGTAGTTGTGATGCTAGTAAGTAACTGGGATTGCATCAACAACTTATGAAGCTGATGCAATATTTAATGGGTCTTGATGACTGTTATCAGCTTGTTAGGAGTTCTCTTTTAACAAGAGATCCTCTTCCTGAAGTCAAAGATGCTTATAATGTGGTTTTAAGGGTGGATTCTCATAGAGGGGTTCCTGAGTCCTCTAGTGTTGTGGAATCTAAACCGAATGCTACTTTTTTTGTTGCTAAAACTTTTAACAATAATAGAAGACAGTTTAATAATAATAATTTCACCAGAGGCTCTACAAGTAATGTAAACAAAGAACCTAATCTAAATCTTAATTGCAAACATTATGTTAAAGTTGGTCATACCATTGATAGGTGTTTTAAGATTATTGGGTTTCCTCAAGGGTTTAAGAGGAATCCTAATGTTGGGAAGCTAACATTTAATGCTAATTCTAATGTTAAAATGAATGCTAATTCTTCCGGTATTTTACGTTTCCGCTCGTTTTTTTACATTATCGCCCGTTTTTTACGTATTCGCACGTGTTTTTACCTTTTCGCACTCTAAAAGCCCTCCTTCCCACCATCGATTTTTACGAATTTCTCAACCGTTTTGTTCTGTTCTTCGTTCATTATCATTACTTTCCAGTCCTTTTTTTACGATTTCGTCTCGTTTTTTTACGATTTCGTCTGGTTTTCTATGTTTTCGTCCGTATTTTTACGTTTTCGTCAGTATTTTTAGGTTTTCGGTCTCATTTTTTAATGTTTTTCGCCCGATTTCAATTTTTACGTTTCTTCGTCCGTTTTCTTTGCTACGACTTTGCTACACTTTTTACGATTTTCGTCTGGTTTCTCTTATGTGTTTTACTTAGTATTTTTTACATTTTCGACCGCTTTTTTACGTTTTTCGTCCGTTTTTTTAACTTTTTTTTTTACGTTTCGTCTGTTTTGTCCCGTTCTTTTATCGTTTACGTCCTTTTCTTTACGTTTCTTCGTCCAATTTTTATGATTATTATTTTTTTTTTTTTACGTTTTATTTACGTTTACGTCCCCTTTTTTTCGTTTACGTCTTGAGTTTTTTTACAACGTTTCGTACAAAAAAAGAAATGTAGCTGAAACGGACAAGAAAAAACGTTAAAAAAACAGGCCGAAAACCGTAAAAAGAACTGGTGATAAACATAAAGATACCCGAGATTAACAAACATTAAAAAAGCCATATGAAATTCTTAAAAGCATACGAAAGCGTAAAAAACAGACGCAAACCGTAAAAAATGGAAGAAAAAGTGTAAAAAAAACGGACGAAAACGTAAAAAACTAGACGAAAACGTTAGAAACTGGGCGAAAACGTAAAAAATCAGACGAAATCGTAAAAACTTTAAAAAAAGAGCTAACACGTAAAAAACAGAGGAAACGTACGAAATCGTAAGAAACCGAACGAAAACGTAAAAAGGGCGAAAACGTAAAAAAGTTGAACAAAAAAAAAAAAAAAAAATAATAAAACAAAAAAAAAAAACAAAAAAAAAATAATAAAAACAAAAATTATAATAAAATTAAAAAAGAAAAAAAGATAAAAAGAAAAACAAAAAATGAGCGAGAAAGTCATAAAAAACAGACAAAACCGTATAAAAACTGACCGAAATCCGAAAAACGAACGAAATGTAAAATAAAGCATACAGAAAAGACGTAAAAAAACGTACGAAAACGTAAAAAAACGAGCCAAAACGTAAAAAACAGAAGAAAACGTACGAAAGCGTAAGAAAACGAACGAAAACGTAAAAAAGGGCGAAAACATAAAAAACAGACGAAAACGTAAAAAACAGATGAAAACGTAAAAAAAACATACGAAAACGTAAAAATCAGAAGAAAACGTAAAAAACGTGCGAAAACGTAAAAAAACGTGCGAAAACGTAAAAAAACGTGCGAAAACGTAAAAAACGAGCGAAAACGTAAAAAAAACATACGAAATCGTTAAAACGGACGATAACGTAAAAAAGTAGAGGAAACGTTCGAAAACGTGCAAAAACGGGACAAAAAAGAAAAGAAATAATAAATCATAGAAGAAAGAAAAGAAAAAAGAAACGGGACATAAAAAGTTTTGGCCGTTTGGGCAAAATCGGCCCACTATATATATTCATTTCCGCTCATTTTAGGCCCATTCATATTTCTACTCTCCGCCGTAAGATCCATACTAAAATAAGGAGAGAGCGGGGCAAAAAAAACATCACCCCAGGCCCCATAACTTTTAAAAAGTGTTAAAAAAACGCCTAATAACTTGGCTATTTGGAACACCTTTTTGCCACTCATACTAAATATCAATTATAATTAAATTTCAAAATTAAAACCATGAAACACACGTAGTTAAAATACAACACACAGGGTACCCGCGCAATGCATCGCCCGCGGTACCCTTCACTGTTATTTTAACGTCGAGCAAATGGTTATTCGATTTCTTTGATGCTGAAAAAGGGGTTGTGCGAGGTTCAAGGGCAAGAAGAACTTTGGATGGCTGAATTTATTGTGTGTGAATTATGATTAGTTTGTGTTGTAACTTTTTAATTCTTTCATAAACCATGATCTTTTTATATTAAGATTTAATAACTGACAATTTATTAATTATACAATTAATAACTTTTTATATCAGCTGTTAATATGTTTATAAGTTATTAGATCTGGTGAGGATTACACATTGTTCTCTCATTATCACTTATTTTGAATCATTAATATACATTTTACAAGTTTTAAGTTTAACAAGTATTACTCAAGTTTTACAAATCCTTTCAATAAAAGCAAGCATTTACCCGAATCTGAATTTTTAAGCTTGCTAATTATATAATACCCCCAAATACTTTATACATTAGTAGAGACCGAATTTTTAAGCCTTGCTATATATATATAATACCCCCAAATACTTTATACATTAGTAGAGATAGCAGGGTACCCACGCAATGCGACGGCGGGTACCCTGTGACAAAATTTGTGGCGAACAAATGTTCTTCATTTATACTAATATATGTTGACCATGAATGTCACCGTCACGAACCACAGTGGTACACCCAACGCAACTTTTGTCTCACACCTAAAATCTAGCTATTTCATACATTGTATTATCATCTCAGTCAAAAATTTTAACACCACCAATCATTGTTCACTTAAAAATATTGTTAACATCCTTAAACTACAATCCCAACATGAAGGACACTTGACACACAAAATCAAATTACAGCCGTTGCAACACATACACATATTATTTTCACCAACAAAACTAAGATTGTGGTTGTTTTTCTTGAACCGGTTGGTACAGATTCCACAGACGTATGTATTCGTTGGAACCCATATTACGTACATGATGACATAGCGAAACATAACTAAGCTCGATCATTTTGGTTTAGGCCAAAAACTTATATAATGAAAAACTGATATAACGACGACAACATGTACATGTATGCATAACATAATGCTTCCTATATAATAAATGATCAATCTGAGCTCATTTATAGATTCTAACATAGGGCGCGTCAATACATAACCATATGTAAAATCCTTTTATTTTGCGTACAAAAAAACCTCTTCTTATTTTCAATGTGTGGCAACATTTAAGATATTGTACATTTGAAGAATCAGCAACTTCTCCTTATTTGAGGTATTTGGTCCACCCATTCTTATTGTAAAGAACATTGTAAATAATAGTCGGGTACCAGCGCCTTGCGGCGGCGGGTACCCGTATGATTATATTTTCAGGTGATAAGAAGGTCTTTACGACGGATTACTTTTATAGAAGGGAAAAAAATGTCCAATACACAAGTTTGAGGTGCGGGTATTTAAAATGTTTTGTTCATGTTGTTACAAGTTTTTAATGAGCCATTATAAGTTTGCATATAGTTTAAATCATCTCTCACCTTACTAAAACACAAAATTACGCAAACACTAAAAACTACATCATTGATCTATAAGAGCAAAGTCTCATCTTAATTATCAAATAAATCCTCATATGGAACATGTTGCTTTGAGAAGAAAACAAAACATACACATGACCAATAAAACAACCACTCGAAGTCCAAATATACAAACAAAATCCACTAAAATTACGGATTAACTTGTGTCCAGCCATGTCCAATACTACCTAACTTACACCCTAAACACCACCCTATATAAAAAGCAATCATACCCTCATTTTTCTCAACACAAACTATATCCCCCTTGAATATGTATTAGTATAGTTCTCCCAACCGCATCCCACCCAATCAAAAAGCAAAAATTCGATCCTTCTTATTATCTGACCTAATCAGAACTCACACAATAAACATTCGACACTTTTTTCGTTTTTGTTGTGTGATTATACACGGAAGCCCAAGTACCATGAAATTGTTACGCTTCAAGACTTTATAGATCTAAGTGAGGGTGTTTGATTTTCGACTTGTTTTCATTTTTTTTAACCGAAATTAAAGAAAGGTGAAAGCAAAGTTTTTTTGTCATTTCCGGAATTAAAACGATAGTAAATGCTTCAAAAGATATATCTCTTTATTATTTGAGTTCTTAAAAATGAATCCATCTATTATGAGTGTTTATTATCAAGATCAGTGAATGGATTTCTCCTTTAACTTACTTTTGTTTAAAAGAACGATTGTTTTATGTATATCGAAAAGAAGAAACTAGAGATCTTCTTTTTGTTATTGATTTATCGTGTTTTGTTTATCGAAAGAAAAAGGAATGAACACTATGTGTTATCGTATGTTCAAACTCAATTTATTTAAAGAGTTGTACATGAGTTGGACAAAACTGAGATCTTGTTTCTTTTCCTTTTGTGTTCAAAACCTTATCGGTTTGATGTTGTGGAGATGATGGGTTTTAGTTAGTTGAATTTCTGGTTAATCTTGGTTTGTGTATATTGTTTGTTGATTGGAGAAGAATGGGATTAGGATTAGTTTTGAAGTTGTTGGTGTTAAGTGTGGTTTGAGAGAAGTTTAATTCGAGTATGTGACTAAGTTCCCGGTTGGCCTAAAGTTCTCGAGTGAAAATATTTGTATGAAGGTGTGCGTATACTTTGATTGCTGGTGTCAGCGGGCGCGGGGATGAGTAAAGGTGGATGATTGGTTTTGCGAGCGTTTTTGATTGGGGCTTTGTTTGGTTATGGTAGCGTCCACTGCCCCGACCATGGAGCGGAAACACATATAATCGCAAACCACACATACATAACTGTAGTACTGTCGAGGGCATAACACAAGAGATACAAAAATATGGAAAAACACAAAGCCTAAACTTCAATGATACGAAGTACCAATTCTTACCTCGGTCCAAACTCGAGTGATGTCACAAATCATAACCACATCCAAAAGATCTTAAACATATCTCCAATAGTCTCCGACAGGAGGGTCCAACAGTCCAGACTAAAAACCAAAAAAATTCCTTTTCCGACATCAAATACTAATACCAAATAAGAATAAACAAGCAAGACTTCACATGAAAAATCTACACGGGATACTTCTAAGTCTGCTATCACATATCACCACCATTATTCCTCCTATCACTTCACCAGAAAATGATACTCGAATACGTCAACATAATTTTGGGAGCTCGAAGGTTGACCTTAAACCCAAAAGGTATGCCAATATTTCAAACAGTGGACAATAGTGCTATATGATAGTGAATATATGCAAACAACCCATGACATAGCATCCCGCTAGTCTATCAGCATATGTCACTTACGCACCTAAAGAGCCTACCAGCTGGAGCACTAAATTAGGGCAGACCAAACACTAACTAGTATCGAGCCTACCCATCCGCGCGAAAAAAAAAAAAACAATAAAAACAGATGATACAAAAACAAAAAAAAAACAATATAAAACAAATAAATAAAATTAAATAAAATCAACACAAATATCTGGTAGGTCTACTAACCAGCGTACCCATCGATCCAAACAATCATACAAATACATGTGGTTAGGCGTCAACCCCCTCTGATCTAAACAATCATGCAACACATAATATTCACAATAGCGCAATTCTCATAAGCACATTACTCTTGTCCCAAAAAACTAAACAACCATCATTTTACGCACAGTTCAATTCAAAAACATTTTAAAATCACATTTCGAGTCTATCAATTTTCCTCACTCGAAAAAATAAATATAAAAATAAGGCTACGAGAAACACACCCACACATGAAGTTCTCTAAGCAACCAAATCTCATCACACAAGGCAAATGCAACGACGCTCGCAAAACACACGACCTATCCAAGCTTAAATGTCTCCCTATTAACTCAATAATTCCAAACCCGTCTATTTATACATATTGAGATCTCATAGAGTCTAGACTCGTTGTACAATCTAAATCCGTAACAATTAGTGGGTGTGCGATGTTGACGACATATCCACAATCAACATCTATCATCGCCATTACTAATAAATACATAACTTATACTATATAAAGAAACAATAGCATAAGTAATATAAGTTAATATATATTTTTCTAAATTAAAATAAATCTTATAAATAATCTCAGCATAAGTCCATTTCGGTAACCTTAGTCACCTACAAAAATTTAATCAAATATAGTATGAACAAAATAAGGAAAACGTTTACCTTCATAAAAAACATACTTAGTGTGATAGTTTACGAATAAAAAACATAGTTCTTTCGTCTTTTTTAGTGAATTTATTAAAAATAATAAAATACATAAATAATGATTTTATTATTTAAAAAATCAAAAAACAATGAGTTTTTAGTCTCAAAAATTTCTGAAGTATATCACTCTTTCTACGACAATTTCGCAGCATACCCGTAACATTCATAACAGCTATTCCACGAGCTTTTTAACCTTTATCCTTTTCAAAACACTTTATCACAACTTTCGAACTTTTTTCTCGACAAAAACCTCCAAAATCTTGATATCTTTAACGTTTACCTAAAAACTTTTTCCCTAAAATATCGTTTAATTACAACAACATAAAGAGACATTTCACTAATCTAAATAGTCCGTCAAAACTCATCATGTAACACTAAAATATCGCTTATTGGGCTGTAAGGTCCAATAAGGGTCTATTATACTTTTTTTCATATCCATAATACGTTCTAAGCCCAAAACCAAGGCCTAAAAACATACATAAGCTCATACTCATAAGTAGAAAATAATCCGGACCACAATAAGCCCTCCCATTAAGCAACTGGCTTAAATGGCTTATTGTCCTAGAGCCCATCAGCTCCACAATACATATGATTAACTTAACAATAAGCTAATAAGCTACTATCGTATTTGGTCTTACACCATAAATCCCTTAAAATAGCGTCCACTAACAAATACACCATAACACGAAAATAGTCCAAAATCACTTCCTAGTGATTTTGTAAAAAATAACGTGCATTTAAGCCCAAAAATAAGCCAAGAAATAGCCCTAAAAAATAAGCTTGAAAAAGCCATAACAACGTACTCATAAAAAAAAAGAGCTATCTAGCACAACATACATTATTCAACCCAATCACCGACCACAACATCAGAAACTAATTCATAACACCACCTCTTTTTACTTTTTCTTTATTTCACGACGAACCAAACACTCTCCTTTCTATAATCCTCCCGTTTCGTTTCCAAAAATTCAATTTTTACCCACGATCAACATGTACAACTAACAATCTATCTGAGCATCAATACAAACCCAATCAAGCGGATAAACAAACTTATTAGAATTTGGAAAAATTAAACTAACCAAATCCTTTAAAATGTACGAATTTCGACACGACAATGGACAACCCAATTACTACTTGTTTCAAATTTGAATACCCCAAAAATACTCGTCAGCAGACCCGAAATATCACAGCTTCTCGATCTAAAAGATGGAAAATATTTGGTGGGTTTGTGGTATGGAGGTGCGTCGGACGAACACACACACACACACACTTATGTGTGTGTTTTATTTTTTTGAAAATGAGAACGAGAATGAATGGAAAAAGTCTAGTGGAAGAATATAAGTGTACTTCTTTGGGACACATTAGCTAAAATTAAGCCACCTTGTCCCCTTAAGCTTACATGACCGGCTATGGCATCCTATGGGGTGTCGGGTCTTTCTTTTCGTGTCGAAATCACTTAAAAGCTCGTAAAACTCATCCGTAAAATACTCCCCAAAGCTACTTAGCATTTTTATTCACTTTAAAAATACTTTTCCAATAACTTAGAGTATTTACTTGACATATTTTCACTTTAAACCTTTCAAAACTCATTTGGACATTAACGGACGTGTCAGGACTCGTTTTTTGGTATTTCTCAAAATTCACGGGTCAAACCACTCGGAATACAAATAACATAATAATACCTTCCAAAGGGATTATTAATCACAATAAACCATAAATTACCACAATTCTTAACAAAATCACCTACTACCTGTCAACACTGATCAGCAAGTATCTGAACTAAATTGACAAAATCAACATAGTCAAAGGACTAAACACACATGAAAGTATCAGAACATTAAACAACACGGTGAGCAAAAGGTCATAACATTTCTAACCACCCCATAAAAAGAATTCCGTCCCTCGAAATTCCAGCTACTTACCATATACTAGACAAAATGCGGGTCCTTTCAATTCTTTTTTTAAATCTGATCCTCACGTTCCCACGTGAATTCAAGGCCACGTTTCGAATTCCATCGAACCTTGACGATGGCAATCCTACTACGCTTCAGCTTCTTAAACTCTATTTCCAAAATTTCTACAGGCACTTCTACAAAATTTAACTTAGCATCAACTTGGATCTCATCCAAAGGCACTGCAGTGTTGGATCTGCCAAACACTTCTTTAATGGTATTGACACGTAGAACTGTCATGAACACCATTCATTTCCTCAGAAAATCTAACTTGTAGGCTTACAGGGCCTACTTTTTCAATAATCTCAATGGTCAACACATCTAGGTGCAAGTATCCCCGTTCTTCCAAGCGTGACCACATTTTCAATGCGACACTTGAGCAAAACATAGTCACCTACACTAAACTCTAGAGGCTTCCTCCTCTTATCAGCATAACTTTTCTGACGATCACGCGCAACCTTAAGTCTATCCTTAATCTGCGAGATCTTCTCAGTAGTCTCTTATACTAACTCAGGTCCTATCAACTGACCTTCTCCAACCTCAGCCCACAAAATAGGCGAACATCACTTTCTACCATACAATGCCTCAAACAGAGCACATCTCACACTAGAATGATAACTATGTTATAACGAAAAGACGCACCAACAGAAATAGAACATCCCAACTTCCTCCGAAGTCCAGGACGCACGCTCTAAGCATGTCTTCCAAAGTCTGAATAGTACGCTCACTCTGACCATCGGTCTGAGGGTGATAAGCCGTACTCATGTCTAAACGAGTTCCTAATGCCTCTTGCATTGACTGCCAAAACCTTGATGTGAAACGACTATCACGATCCGATATGATCGAGATCGGCACACCATGTCTAGCAACTATCTCATTCAAATACAATCTAGCCAATCTATCCATCTTATAATCCTCACGCATAGGTAGAAAATGAGCAGACTTAGTCAATCGGTCCACAATGACCCAGATTGTGTCATGCCCACTACTAGTCCTAGGCAACTTAGTCACAAAATCCATAGCTATTCCTTCCCATTTCCATACAGGAATCTCAGGTTGCTGGAGCAAGCCAGATGGCCTTTGATGCTCAGCCTTAACCTTTAAACAAGTCAAACACTTACTAACATACTCAGCTATGTCCTTTTTCATTCCAGGCCACCAATACCTATCTCTCAAATCGTAATACATCTTATCATCTCCTGGGTGTACAAAGTACTTCTACTTATGGGCTTCATCCATTATTAGGGTTCTCACCTCACCCTTTAAAGGTACCCATATTCGATCCAAGTAGTACAAAGTCCCATCACTTCTCTATTCTATCATTTCATCCAAACCTTTCTGCAATCCTGCAAACACATCCACAACCTCCTTCTAAGCCGCCAGTATCCTATCCTTGATACTCGACTGAAGGGTCATATTTATAGTTCTAACTCTCCTAGGCTTTACTCTTTCCTTCCTACTTAGGGCATCAGTCACCACATTCGCCTTACCAGGATGGTAGCGAATTTCACAGTCATAATCACTAAAGAACTCTATCCAGCGACGTTGTCGCATATTCAACTCTTTCTAACTAATGATATGCTGAAGACTCTTATGATCCATATAAATGACACTCTTTGTCCCATACAGATAATGTCTCCAAATCTTAAGGGCAAACACAACTGCTCCCAATTCCAAATCATGGGTCGTATAATTCGTCTCATGAATTTTTAACTGCCTAGATGTATAGGCGATCACCTTATCTCTTTGCATTAACACACAGCCTAGTCCTATCCCGGACATATCACAATATACTACAAAGTCTTGTGGTCCATCAGGAAGAGCTAGAATAGGCACATTACACAACTTATCCTTCAAGGTTTGAAGTGCTAATTCATGTTCCTCATCCCTATCGAAAGTCTTACACTTCTAAGTCAAGATAGTAAGAGACTTAGCTATCTTAGAAAAATTCTCAATGAACCTACGATAATATCCAGCCAGTCCTAAGAACGAACGAATCTCAGTCGAAGTTCTAGGGGCTTCCCAATTCTTAACAGCTTCAATCTTACTAGGGCCTACATGAATCCCATTACCATTTATCGCATGTCCAAGAAACTGCACTTCCCTAAGCCAGAATTCACACTGAAAAAACTTAGCATACAGTTTCTCCTTCTTGAGGAGTCCCAAGACTAACTTTAAGTGTTCTACATGCTCCTTCCGAGTCTTAGAGTAGATTAAGATATCATCTATAAACACTATTACAAACTTATCAAGATATGGCCTACAAACTCTATTCATCAAATCCATGAATACCTCTGGTGCGTTAGTCAGACCAAAGGGTATTACTGTGAACTCGAAATGTCTATAACGAGTTCTAAATACAGTCTTTAGAATGTCATCCTCATGCACTCTCAGCTGGTGGTATCCAGACCTAAGATTTATATTTGAGAAAAACTGCGACCCTTGCAGCTGATCAAATAGATCATCAATCCTAGGAAGCGGATAACGGATCTTAACAATCAACTTGTTTAATTCTCTATAGTCAATACACATTCTAAAAGAACCATCCTTTTTCTTAACGAAAAATACCGGCGCTTCCCAAGGAGATGAACTTGGTCGAATGAAACCTTTTTCTTGGAGTTTCTTGAGTTGTCCCGACAGCTCCTCCAATTCAGAAGGTGCCAAACGATAAGGAGACTTTGCTATCGGCGTTGCTCCAAGGATTAACTCAATTAGAAACTCAATTCCCAGAACATGCGGCAATCCAGATAGGTCATCTGGGAATACCTCGAGAAAATCTCTCATTACTACTATATCTTCTTGTTCCTTCTCTTTAGCCTTAGCACTCTTTAGCCGCCTAATCTTTTCTTCCGGTTTCTCTCCTAATACTCTAAGCACCTTGCCATCAGGTAGTGGTATCCTCACTACCTTCTCATGACAAATTATTTCAGCCTTGTAATTAGACAACCAGTCCATACCTATAATCACATCAAAACTCACATGCCCAAAAGGTATCAAGTTGATGTCAAAGACATGACCCTCGATTTCTAGTTTGCATCCCTTAATAACCTTATCAATCTCTACTAGCTGCCCGCTAGCTATCTCAATCTCATATTTGAAACCTAATTCGCTGGGCTCTAAGCCTAATAGAGGTATGAAAGTAGCGAAAACAAAACTATAGTCGGCACCAGAGTCAAATAAGGTAGAGGTAAAATGATTGTTCAAAGTAAACGTACCCGTCACAATGTTCGGATCCTGGCGAGCTTCCTCTGCTCCCAACATGAATGCCCTACCCCTAGCATGGTTCCCTTGGTTTCCACGACCCTGACCCCCGTTATTAGCAGCAACTTGGTTTGGACAATTTTCTTCCAGTTCTTGTGCCCTATTCAATCTAGGACAAGCTGACCTGACATGGTCGGTACTACCACACTCATAACATGCCCTAACAGTTGGGTTTCTAGCATTGACAAGATTCACATTCTTTAGAATGCCTCTATAATCCTTTGCCAAATAACCCGGGCGGTTACAGTTAAAGCATGTGCGACAAGGCCCTCCGAGTGCATGGTAGGAGTTGCAGGTGGTACACTTAGGCTAATTACCCGTATTCTCTCTTCCTACAGGGTTTGTGGTAGTAGCAAACGCATTCCTAGTCCTAGTCCTCTTATTATCATCCATACCATCCTTATCCTTGCTAGGTTCCCTCACATTTCCTCTTTTCTCAACCTTCTTAATGGATCCATTTCTCACAGCCTCATCGGTTAGTGCACCAGAAATCTGTACAGCCTTCTGTATAGTCTTTAGCTCCGTTGCTGCCACCATCCAACGGATCTGTGAAGCAAGGCCATAGACATACCTCTCAATCATCCTACTCTATGAAGTTACCAAATGTAGAACTAACCTAGCCAACTCATGAAATCTATCAGTATACGCAGCATGGCTAGCCCCGACCATGGCGTGATTCCACAACTCAGTTTCCAACTTTTGCATCTAATGACTAGGACAAAACTCTTCTATCATCATAAACTTAAAGTCATTCCATGACATACTAACAACAACTTCCCGGCTTAGCGTGCAGATTTGAGAGTTCCACCACGTTAAAGCCTTACCCACAAATGAACCAGCAGTGTATTTTACTTTTTGGTCGACACTACAACCACTCATATCTTGCATAGACTCCATTTTCTCAGTCCAATGAGTAAGAACTACAACACCTCCTTTACCATCATATTCCTTAGGGTTACAAGCTAAGAACTCCTTATTTGAACAACCTACCCGGTTGCCATTCACTAACACATTCCCAACGTTCTCCTGAATGTTCTCATTAACCACATTACTGTTTTGATTTCCAACATTTTCTTGGTTACCAACCTGAGCTAGCATGGCGGGTAAGAGGTTTTACAATTTCTGGGCAATGATCGTCGAGAAGTTGGGTGCTCCTTCTACACCCCCATTGACACCCTCTACATTCTCATTGACTCCCTCTACGCCCCCATTAGCTCTCAAACCCTGGTCATTTCCTTGACCATTCAAATCATTAACACGCTCATCATTACCTTCCCTAGGTCTTCTACCCCTCCCACCTCTACCAACCCGTACACCGTTCCCCCTCCTAATGATTCGGTAGTAGGCCGACCAGCACTTCGGGTCCTCATCCTTAGCGGCATTATCTACACGAGGGAGAACATGGGAAACGTTAGGTAGGCAGGAAGACTCGCATATATAAAGAATATTTTACTATATATACAGATATACACATAACACACCTTATAGTGTCAACATCGATTTGTGTGAACAACATTACTAAGTATGAGTGAGTTGTGATACGCTTATAACTATGTTGGCCACGGTACTTATATTCGCATCCTTTCCCAGTCATACTCAATATTGAGCTCACACATTTTAATGACTGACATAAATAAAGCACCAAACCGCGAACACGCGAAAGCATACAAAAGCGGAACACCGTGCACATAGATCCTATACGCAACTAAACGATAGATCTTAGGTTATAGTCTAGGCCAATCCACCTAGTTCTTTATAACCTTGGCTCTAATTACCAATCTGTCACACCCTGACAATGGCGAAAACTCAGGAGCGCAATATAATGATCAATCATAACACAAGATACAATATAGAGAAAACTACAATGCATAAACTTCAAGTGTTACGAAGACCATCAACAGACCATCAACCTCGAACAACCTCGAGTGATGTCCCAAATCACAATCAAATCCAAAATCTCTTACAATTATCCAAAAGCATTCACCAGGGGTCCAAATCCAAACTTAAACCAAGAACATCTAAATAATAAAATCAAACAAACAAGCAAGCAAGACTTCACATGAAAAATCCATACGGGATACTTCTAAGTCTGCCATCACATATCACCAATATATTCCTCTTTCACTTCACATGAAAATGATACTCGAAAACGTCAACAATAATGTTGGTGAGCTCGTAGGTTTGACCTTAAACCCAAAAGTTGTGCCTATATTTCAAACAGTGGACAATAGTGCTATATGACAGTGAATATATGCAAACAATCCAAGACATAGTATCCTTTCCCCCCCCCCCCCCCCCCCCCGCTAGTCAATCACCATTGTCACTTACGCAACCTAAAGGGTGTTCTTCCTACCAGGCTAGAGCACTAAAAATTAGGGCAGGACCATACTCAAACCACAAATACTAGGTAGGCGTACCTATCCGATCCAAACAATCATACAAATACTGGGATAGGCGTACCCCTCCGATCCAAACAATCATGCAACACATAATGTTCACATAGCAGTCATAAGCACATATCTTGTCCCAAAAACAAACCACATTTCGCACAGTTCAATTCAAAACAGTTCAAAACACATTTGAATATCATTTTCCTCCAATGAAGAAACAGTAAAAATGGGGCTACGAGAACTCACCTCAAGCAAGTCTTTAGCAACCAAATCTCAATCACACAAACAACTGCAACGACGCCCGCACACGACCTAGTCCAGTTAATGTCCCAATTTAATCATCCATTTTCAAAACAATCTTCACGTTAGATGCATAGAGATTAGACACGTTGTACAATTACCCATAACAATTTAGTAGTGTGATGGTTGACGACATATCCCCACAATCATATCAATCCTATTACTCGATAATACATACTTATTCTATTTAGGAAAAATAGATAAGTAATATAACTAAATATTTATAATTAATAATTAAAAATATATCTCGATAAGTCCATTCGGTAACCTTAGTCACCTCAAAAATAATCATAATATGGTTGAAATTGAAACGTTTACTCGTAATAAATAAATTAGAGAAGTTTCGAGAAAAAATATAGTTTTCGTCTTTTAGTGAATTTATTAAATAAATAAAATAATTAAATAATATTTTATTATTCAAAATTCAAAAATCATGTTTTTAGATAAAATTTCTAAGTATAAACTTTTTACGAAATTTCAACATGACCCGTACGTTCATACAACGTTTTCAAAGGTTTCAAACCTTATTTTCATCACTTTTCATAAATTCGATATTTTTCGACAAAATTCCAAAATCTCAATCTTTAACGTTTACTAAAACGTTTTTCCCAAAATATCGTTCAATATCACTTCGTAAATACGTTTTCATTTTCAAAATTCCGTCAAAACTCTTATAACGACTAAATATCGCTTACTGGGCTTTAAGGCCCAATAAGGGTCCATTAAGATATTTATAAATCCAAAATACGATCCAAGTCAAAAATCAAGATCCATTTACATGCATAAGCTTATACTAATAAGTAGAAAATAATTCGGACCACAATAAGCCCTCCCATTAAGCCACGGCTTAAATAGACTTATTGGGCCGTGAGTCCATAAGCTCCAAAATACGTATATTAAGCTTGAAAATAAGCTAATAAGCTACGTATCGCATTTGGTTACTACCATAAGCCTAAAAAATAGTCCACAAACATACGCCATATCACAAAAATAGTCAAAATCACTTTCCTAGTGATTTTGGAAAATAACGTGGCATATAAGCCCAAAATAAGCCAAGAAATAGCTTAAAAATAAGCCCGAATAAGCTATACAAGCTACTATCAAAAATAAGCTATCTAGCAACATATGTTATTCAACCATCACGACCACAACATCAAAACTACAAAAACCCCTTTGTTTCTTTCCTTATCCGACGCAACCAAACACCCCTTTTATATCCGTTTCGTTTCTAAAAATCGATTTTCATGACAATCAACTTATACAACTAACATCTATGCATCAAAATAAACCCAAAAGGACAAACGAAATTTAAATTTGAAAACTTACAAGAAAATCTTCAAAAATGTAGATTTCGACACGAGCCGAATAACCCAAACGTTGTTTAAATGAATACCCAAACACTCGTATCAACCCGGAATATCTAGTTTTGGATCAAAGTTAGAAAATTTATGGATGTTTGTTGTTGGCTTATTTCAGACGCACCATACACACACACAAGTGTGTGTTTTATTTTTGAAATGAAAATGGAATGCATAGAATGTCTAGTGGAAGAATATAAGTGTACATCTTTGGGACACATTAGCTAAAATTAAGCCACCTTGTCCCCTTAAGCATACATGAGCGGTTATGGCATCCTGTGGGGTGTCGGGTCTTTCTTTTTTGTGTCGGAATCACTTAAAAGCTGGTAAAACTCAACCGTAAAATTTACCCCACAGTTAATTAGCATTTTTATTCACCTTAAAAATACTTTTCCATTAACCTGGAGTATTTACACGACATATTTACACTTTAAACCCTTCAAAACTCATTTGGACATTAACGGACGTGTCAGATTCATTTTTCGGCATTTTTCAAAATTCACAGGTCAAACCACCCGGAATACAAATAACACAATAATACCTTCCAAAAGGGACTATTAATCATAATAAACAATAAATCCCCATAATTCTCAACAAAATCACCACCGTCAACACAGTATAAAATCTGAATAAACTGACAAAAGTCAAATAGTCAAAGGACTATAAATGAAATATTCAGAACAAAAAAAGGGCAAAGGTTACAGTTGGCAAACGGATTTTTACGACACCAACATCATAACTCATCGGTTTATCGTAGAGGCTGCAAAAGACGGTTGCAATTTCTGCCATCTAGTTTTTTGCATAGCCAAACTCATGACTCACCAGATGACCAAATCATCATAGCCAAGCAAACAATGTTCAAACTAGACCTGCTTAACACCACAAAACTAAATACTCACTTCGTTTAATGAAACAAAAAACAAACAACACGCTAACAATCAAAAAGCCACATTCAAATAACTTACCAGTTACATTTTATAGAACAACAATATAAACATTAAACACCCAAATCACGAAACGTATTTTAACCCGTAAACGCGGTTATTTTCTCATCGTCCTTTTATTGACCCACTAAACATCGATGATTAATTTATGTTCCAAGCTCTAAAGTTGCTTCTGCTTAGGCTCAGATATTACACTGGCCACAAAAACCGGTTACATTATGGGCAAACGGTTTTTACGACACCAAAATGTAAAGTCATCAATTTATCGTTAAGGCTACAAAAGCCGATTGCAATTTCTGCCATCTTGTTTTTTGCATAGCCAAAACTCAGACTCGCCCGATGAGAAAATCATCATAGCCAAGGCAGCATTGCTCAAACCAGCCCTACCCAACACCGCAAAATCACATATCCACCTCGTTGAATGAAACCAAAAACAAATAACACACGAATAATCAAAACTCTACATTCAAATAAGTTACCAATTATATTTTAAATAACATAAATATAAATAATGAACATACAAATCACAAAATGTATTTTTATGCAACTCATAACAAAATCAAATCATGCAACTATTTTGTCTTTAGATTTACAGGAAACTTCAAAAATACAACATGCAACAACGTTATCTAAACAATCAACGGCGTTGACGAACCCTAATACCTTAAGCCTTTTAACTAACAATTACGATATGTAAGACACAGTCATATGTTCTACTCGTCATCTTGACCAAAACCCCTAAAATAATTGAAACTTTACACGACTAAATTAAGAAACCACAATTCGAGACAACATTATCAACAAAGCAAATAATTAAACAAAAAATGGATACTTACATGCAACATTTGGTTTCAACGTTGTTTCTCGAACTTTAACAGCTCATGTATGCCTCTGGATTGTTAATCGTGTGTGTGAATCCTATTTTTTGTTCGTGTGTATATGCTAGCAAATGACAGTCCGTATATATCCAACCAAAACATCAAAATGACGTCGTCCTGCTTAGTATCGGCCTTGGGCGTTCAAAAACGACCTCACTCCACTATTAAACAGCTTCGTGTGGCCCAATCCCACTCACAACCAACCATGGCAACACCAAAACGATGTTGTTTTTCAACGATCAAAATGCGATCGTTTGCTTCGCTATTGTATAAAAGGGTAATAACTAAATTACATCAGTTGGTAAATAGGAGCAATACACATATTACATAGTAGTAGTTGGGGGTATTTTTGTAATTTTCATATAGGGATAAGAGTGAGTTTTATTGGCAAGAGTTCCCTAGATGTTGTTTAAAAATTGCATTCTTAGTAGGTAATAACACAAATAATAAATTATCAAAGTTACTTTGGCAAACAATAAAGTTTTATTATCCACATTTTTAAATCGCAATAAGCAAATAATCCACTCCCAAACATAATGCCAAACACCCTCTAAGAATATCTACATTCTAATTTCCACATCAAACTTTGTTAAACAAAAAATTGCCATATCAGAGCTATTTAGGATTGATAGTGTATGAGAGCTTTAGTCCAATTAGCTAAAGCCCTTACACTCATGAATGACCTAAGACAAGCTTAAACAAGGCTAGGGCCTGCCACAGCTCGCGTACGAAGGAACTTCTCAAGCTAAGCACCAATGAGATAGTGTTGCGAGAACTACTCCTACTACATATAGGCATTCATAGAGGAGTCCATGAACGTAACTGAGGCAAGGGTAGGACGCTACTCATCATTATTGTCCGCTCCCTTGGATGTCTACTACGTGGACGATCTTCGGCCCTTAGATCTCATGGGTTTCACGAAACCCTAAATGCATTGTTAATACAAATAATGTCTGAAAACGTTATTTATATTTTACGGTTTCTCAAAGTTTTGATAATAACAAAATGGAAAAACGTCTTACGTAAAAGTTTACGTAAACAAGTTTTTAGTCGTAAAATTTCAATTCGACACAACATCACTTAAGGTATGAATAATGATTATTAAACTAGTTTAACTAATGATCAAAGAAATATTATCATACACTTTACATTTTACAAGAACTAGACTTTCTTTAAAAATAATATACATATCATTTTAAATAAATAAATAAATGTTCAAATAAATTCAAATTTGAAATCCGCCCTCTAGAAGAAAGACTATGGTAAGATTTTCAAACAACCACAAAAAGACAAAAAAATCTAATTGTCCCGTACAGACGGTTCCCTTAAATAAGGGGACGGTGTCCTTATTGATAAAGAAACCGTTGCACCGTGGATATACAGATGCGTTGGACATTTTTTGAGAACTAATACAACATATGAGCAATAACTTTTAAAAGTACAATGACACATAATCAGAGTATCATAAACAACAAATACTGCTCACCTATGAAGACTATTCATAGATGCATTTTAAAGTTGCATATAATGTGATAAGAAAAAGATACATTTACGGTAGCCAATTTTAATAAGGCAAGACAACAAATGAGTCTAAAAGTAATTTTTAAAAATACAATGATAAATAGTAAAATGTCACTAATAGCATGCATTCATCACCTTTAGTGCGAACAGTATTCACATTTGTATTTTGAAGTTCCATATCATGGCCCACGCCACGCCTTATTACAGGCCATTCATCTGACACAGAAGAAGGGCAAAACAGTTGAGGTTGTCCTCCTCATCGGCTACCGAGCCTCTTTTTGTTACCCGGCGTCATAAGCAATCTAGCTTAGAATATTCCTTTTCCCAACTGCAACCATAAAACCCACTAATCTGAGTAAATCCAGAAAGCAGACATCATCAAATTTCACGACGCAAAACTATAAAATAAAAAAACTATTAGTGGCAAAAAACATAGGGTGGGGGGTGATTGTTTTGAAACTATCCCTTAAAATATATAAATAATTATAAATATATAATAAGGATAATTATCAAGAAAATCAATGAAACCGGAAGTAGTATATGATATTCCCGGGTCGTTTATCCCCAACGAGGATATGTGATTTGGAAAGGTCGATGTCGCGTTTATATGGATGTTTGATGACAAAGTTCTTGATTGGTTTTCTAAATCTTACAGGGAAAAAATAATGCAATTACACTAAAAACAATTAAGGCACTTAAAATTTTAACTAAAAAATGCACAACGGATCTAAAATCGCGTTCATAAATTATAAACTAATTTCAAATTTGTTAACCACCTACACTAAGAAAAAATTTTTGCATGTAAACCTAAAAATTGACAAATGAAAATTTTCTAAAAAATAATTATATTTTTTTTGGCTTTTTAATATTTTTTATGAATTAAAAACTAATTTAATCTATTTAAAATCCTAAAAAATGACCAATTAATCCCTAAAAATTCTAAAAAATGATTTTCTACTTTAGAAAAGTCTAAAATATGATAAAAACTAAGAAAAATATTTTTCACTACTTTTTATAATTAAAATCTATTTTCTAAAATTAATTTAAAAAGCTAAAAATGAAAATTAAAATCTAAAAGTGATAAAAATAATCTTAAAACTTGTAAACCTAAAAGTATTTATTCTAAAACTAAAAACTATTTTTTTGTATTTTTCTGAATTTATTTTCTATTTTTAAATGATTTTTTAAGATTTTAAACTACGGAAAATGAAGAAAAATAGCAAATAAGTTTGAAAAATTATGAAAAAAATTCCTAAAAGTCCTAAATGATGTAAAGTTTGCAAGAAAAATAAGCTGGTTAGCCCAGCTTATCAAATAAGCTCTAAAAAAACTAAAATAAGCTACGGCTTATATAAACTAAAGGAGCTCAAAAAAATGATAAAGGAATAATGTTTGCAAAGTATAACGCAAAAGTCCCAAGGGCATGTGTGGTAGCGGGTGTTGGTGTTAAATATGTTGGGTTGATGGGGTTGAGGTCTCAGGTTCGAGCCTTGGCTCACTTGGGACTTCCCCCTTCCCCAACATATTTTTTATTGCCATTTTTTTTACAACTTTTAAGTTAAGCTCAAAATAAGAAACTTTTTCAAAGACACTTTTTATATAAGCCAAAAATAAGCACACAAATAAGCAATGAAAGACTAACAGATTTCAAAGACTTAAAGACTAAAAAACTAAACTATTTGGCTACTTAAGCACAAATAAGCAAATACAAGACACAACTAAGCTATCACAAGTAATAAGCTCTGTCTAATAAGCTCTAAGGAACAAAAATAAGCCAACAGAATAAGCTTAAATTAAGCTAAATGACAGCAGTGCTAATAAGGACTTTTATACTTAGAGTTTTAAGCTAAAAATCCTAATAAGCTCAAATAAGCTCTAATTCAAAGTAAATAAGCTAAAAACACTTAAAACTAACCCAATAAGCATGAATGAACCTAACTTAAGAAAATTTAATGGGCCAATAAGCTTAGATAAGCAATTTTAGATTTTGGCAAAAATTGCTTAACCAAACAGCCTTAGGAGTCACTTTTAGGCTTAAAAATAAGTAACAAAATGGATCCTTATGGGATATAGGCTTATACCATCTTAAAAATTAGCTTATTGGCTTTTTAAAACAGTAAATAAAAAATGGTTTGAAAGAAAGATAAGCAATGAAAGGACAAATGAAAAGTGCTAAAATGCCTTGGTGCAGGGCAAGGGTTTTGAAAAACACCAACTTTGAGCTTAAAAATATGCCACTAAACAGATCCTTATGGACCTGAGACTTCAAAACAGATAAAATTTGGACTTCAAAAAACAATTATCATTAATCAAAAATCATTTTGAATTTAAGGATAAGCAAGAATTAGCAATTCAAAAAAACTAATCTTCAAAGTTTAAATACTTAGAAATTTTTGACAGATTGGACCAAAAACAAAAAAACACAGCAATGCAGACCTAGTTAACTTGATTTCTAACTTGTTTTAAAACTCAAACCAGCACAAAATACATCTCACATTCACAAGATTAAAAGACTTAACCAAATAAGCCGATTAAACAATATTTAGGCTCACAGATTCAAACCTTGGACACTTAACACCTTGAAACTGACTTTTGCATTAAAAAGCAATCTACAAGCTCTAGCTTGTTAAAAAGACAAGCTAGTGAGGTCTATAAGCTCTTCTCTTGCTAGCTTATCATCCAAAAAGCTTTGGTATTTTAAGGGTGGATTTTTTTGGTTTTTGTAAAATTTTTCTTAAGTACTTAGTATTTCTCTTAAAACAGGTTGCTTGTATGATTTTAATAGAGCTTAAAACAGCTTATGAAAGGCTTTTTAACTTTAAGAAAAACAGGAATCACAACTTAGCTTAAAAACTTAGAATTTTCATTAAGATTAAAAAGTTTTAAAGTAAAACTTAAACAAAGGTCATAATAAGCAAACAACAAAAATAGGCAGCATAGAAAACATAAATAAGCAATAAAAACATAAATAAGCAACCAATAAGCTGAGCTATAGTAAAATGCAAGAAAAATGAAAAATAGATGACTTACAAAAGCCCTTGCTCAAAAACAGCGTTCAATAAAAATGTGTCTACAAGCTTAGTTGTCAAAAAGATTTAGGCTAGTGAGGTCTATAAGCTCTTCCAAGGCTAGCTTATCATCCAATCTTAAGCTGTGGTATTTTAAGGGGTGGACTTTTTGTAAATTTTCTTAACTGTTTATATATCTAAGTTACTTTTAATGTAAACAGGTAATAAAAGTTTTAATAGAAAGCTTATGAGAGCTTTTGGTGAGCTTTTTAAATCATTAAATGAGCTTAAATATTAAAGACATGATTTAGAACCAAAACTTAAATTTCATTAAACATTAAAAACAGATTACAATACTTAAAAATAAGTTAAAACTAGGTTAAAACTACATAAAAAAAAACTAGGTGTCAAATGGCTTACACATGAACCCTATTTATAATAGGCTTAAGAATATTCTAAGGGGTGTGCTTCTTTGCTGAGAGGGAAGCCGTGTGTGCTTCTTGTGTGAGTATCTTCAAATACTCATCTTGGCCGTCTAAATTGAGTAGTGCCCAAGCTCTTTAATCTTAGCCATCAAATCAGTGTCTTGTTCCTTGGACGAATGGTGTTGCACGGGATTACCAAGGTGGCAATTGGGGGGAATAAGGTGTGTAGAGGTGTTGGTCGACATAGAGGAGAAGAAAAGGGAGGGATGTTTTGTCTCGTAGTGGAGACAGGGAATTGTAGAAGATGTACAGTGTTCCCGCTTCCCTTTTAAAGTTTGGGAAATGGCAAGAATAGTCCCTGAAAGTGTATAACTAAATTGCAAGGACAGTCCTTAATGGGTGCAACTTTGGTCCTTGGAGTTGGGTTGGGGTTTGCACCGTTAGTCCTTAAAGGACTAACGGGGTAAAGGTTAAGGGGTGTTGTGGTTAACGAGAGTTATAAGTGGGTATTGGGCTTGTTTGTTAGGCCGGGTGTGGTATAAAAGGACTTGGGCCTTTTAATTTTTATAAGGTTTGTAATGTATAAGTGGGCTGACCCGGGCTTACTAGGTGGGTACGGGTGGGCCCACTTTTGGCAATTTAGGTTTTCGGGTTTGGTTTTCGATGCTATTTCCAATTCCACTTCCTGGGGTTGACTTTGACTTGACTTTGACTTTTTGACTTGGCTTTAATTTTGACTTCTCATTCATGCTCTTTCCGTTCTCGTGCTCGATTTTGTCGATTTGGCTTCTATTTTTGTCCTTTTCTTGGATATATGTTACCTGCACAATACAAATGCAAAACATACAAATACAATGTATTTTTGGTACATTTTTAGTCATTTAAGTCTGATTTTAATGGTCAAAGGTATGTGTAATTAAACACATACCAATTAGCCCACAGTTTTTATTATTATTATTACCTCCACCCTTTAAATGACTGTCACATCGGTATGCGAGCCGACCATGATCCAGAAGTCTTATTTCGGCTTCATTTTATTACATAATTATTACTATTATAGCCAAATTTCAAGTCTTGTGGTCTTTTAACAACTGTCACATCGGTATGCGAGCCGACCATGGTCCAGGAGTCTTATTTCCCCACAACACTTACTTTCACCAGAAGGAATCTCTACGAAGTGATCTAACCTAAGAATCGCAAAAACCAAAGAAACTTTATTTATTCAACAATTATATAACGTTTATTAAGCTGATGGGAGCAAAAAGCCACAATTAACCT